>JAVJIF010031557.1:0-32064 GCA_038442645.1 Agave tequilana | reverse complement strand
CACTCGCTATCACACTTCCCGCGCTCTTGGTGACAATTTCGGATCTCTGAAGATCGTCTGTCAAGTTTTGATAGCGGGCTTCAAAATCATCAAGAAAACGAGCTTTCTCAGTTATCCGCTCCTCAATCTCCCTTCACTCATGTTCCTAGTTAGCGCGGAGATTCTAAGACACCCTTTGAGCATCAGCAATCGAGCTGGCTCCTACCAAGTTCCTAAGTTCCTTTGAATACACACCAAGTTGCTCAACTAGCAATTGATGCGCTCTCGCTCGATTAGAACCCCCAGTCTGCCGGATGTTCTCGACTTGATTCTCAAGGAGTATTCATACGAACTCGAAGGAACTTCACCCAGAAAGCACCAATTTAGAACAATACTCCATGTCATGAAGAATTACCTGACCATTTGGAGAGACAACTCTGCTAAAATATCCATAGCTGGTGTCGGTATCAGCAGAGCACTGCCTAACCCAGTCTCTACGATAGTAAAAGAGGCACGATCAGAAGTTGAAGAAATATTCTCCACACCAATACCAATAAGAGGCTCTTCTGTTTGAGTGGGGGCGATGTCACCTACAACCATTATAACAATGTTAGTGACAACACCAAAAGGGAGATTATTGAATGCTGATATCTTATCAGCTTGGGGAGACATAGGAGGCAAACCCTCCAATAGTTCTCCTGGCTGAGAAGATTCCTCAACCATGGATGTTGCACCTACAACAGCCACCTCGTCGCTGATCTTAAAAACTTCTGTACCTTCTGGCTGAGTCAGTTCTTCAATCATCTCAGCGATATTTAAGGAGGCTTCACCTTCAGTTGCAGCAGCAGCCCCTGTGAAAGGTTACTCAAGCAGATGACTAAGATACCATCTATATTTTTGATAAGAAAAGACATGGTGGAAAGAAAAGATACCTTCATCAGTAACAATCTCTTTAGACGATAGCTCTGTCTCCAGAGGAATCACTTGTACTTGATTGAGGTTTTACCTGCACACAAGAATACAAAATTTCAGATCTAAGAATAGGATGTGCAAGGTACTCAATTCTACTACTATAGCAAGTGGCTATGCGGGTCATGATCCACAGGGAGGGACTAACGATGGAAGCTTTTTTTAGTAAGTTCTCTTTTGGGTTATAAAGTGTTTGAATTAGGAAGAAGATAGTAGATTAAGAAGATGGAAAATAGATTATATACAAGGAATTGAATTGGGTGTTGTTGGTGTTGGTGATCTAAACTAAAGAAATAAAAGAAAAGAAAAATAACCTAAAAATTACTTACCTCTTCAGTGCTCATATACCTTGGATTCATTGCAACAACTTACCTTGTCTTTGAAGGCAATCAAGCATGGCGTATAGGATCTTCCCCATTCACGTCTACACTACGAATAAAAGGCGAGCTAAACTAACAAAGAATGTTATTCATCACCATAGGCCATCAAGAGCACTTGCAATGGTGAAGCAGTCTCGAGGCTATTGAGTTCACTTGGATTACAAACACATCAGAGGAAAATAAACGAAAAAAGAGTAAATAAGAAACAGAAACTTCGATTTGATTCTTATAACAATGGAAAAGACTTACTTACACCGATGTCACCTCAGTACAAGCTTCATCTCCTTCCTCCATGAAACTCGTCTCTCCTCTCAGTTACATAAAGAAAAAATAAAAATACATAAAGAAACTAAAAATAACCTAAGTTACAATCTAAAAATTTAGCCTAAATAAACCCTAAGTTCCCGTCTCTAGATCTGCCTTGAGCTTCTGAGATCTGCCCTTACTCTGTTGCTATGCGGGGTATTATAGGAGAAAACCAGAGGATAAGCGTATGAAGATAAGAGGAGAAAATATCTCTGAATTTAAATTCTTCTTTTATCTCCAAACTTGTTTTGACTTATCCATAGAAGTTCAAATCTGTCCTGCAACTTGTTATCATGTTGATCACCGAATATGGCTTATCTGTTGACTGAATTGGAACGTTTGATCAACATAAGAGTTGTAGTCCTTCAAGTCTTCTTTTTGGAGCATCTTGAATCATAGAATTTGAATATCTGTAGCAAAAGTTATGATCTGAATACTAAAACGTGTACAGTCTGAATCCGAATTTTTCTCTCCTTTATCTTCATCTTGTGGTGCAAGCAACCTGTTTGAGTAGAACTTTCATCTCATCTTATCCTTTTCCTCCTCTTTTAGCAATTAGGAGTTCTATCTTATCCTTCCTTTTTCTCCGTTAGATTTTAAATAAAGAATTTAAAATCCAAGTTTAGATTAGGTTATATAATGTAGAAACTTCTAAATTACTACAATTTTTGCATATGGGCTTTTTGGGCTTTTGGGCTTCATTCAGGCTTTATTTCTTTATTTTTTAATTACTCAAGGCCTGCACACATTAAATAATAAAACATTAGTAATAGTGCATATTTAAAAGAATAAATAGGGAAATATGATAGTAAATGTGGTGATAAATATGCACTTTTTACTACCTATCACACCCCCACACTTATCTTTTTGCTCGTCCTCGAGTAAAATCAAAAAGAATAAGAAAGAAAACTAATCTCACTTTCGTAGGAATCACGATTGCACTAGCATGTGCAAAAACCGTTAAACCTCTAGGTTACCCTAGAGGACGAGTGTTGTCTCGTAAGGGTTTTCAGCGGATTACACCCACAAAATCCATAAAAAGAAAAATATTTGAAATATGTTTGAAGAGACTAAGTAGTCTATAAGTTTTAGGATTATCATTTTTATTCATTCTTAAACTTAGTCTTTATATAATAAATTGTTATCCATTTAGGTAAATCAAAATTGAATTTTGTATAGTCTCTTTCGTTACCCTAAGTCATATGCATCCTTGTGAATCTTTACTAGGAATTCTTTAACTTGGACTCTCATGCCTTTTTATTATATTTTTCTCTCTTTTTTTTTAATTTGTATAACTCATCTAATTTTCTTTGTGTAAGTATCAAGCCTTCTTGAGACCCTCATACCTAACTAATTAACTATTAGATGTATTAGTACATATATAAATAATATTTCTTAGTTTTCTTAGGCTTTCTAATCCACTCATGTAGCGAACTTAAAGTCGGTGGCTCCCAAACCGTCGGTTTTAGGGCACCGGGTGATTAAACACCCCACGGACTTAAGGATTCGAGTGAACTAGGCCACAAAACTAAGGACTTTATTTATAAAATCACCTTTAGGCGTGAATACTTATGCTTCTTGAGGCACATGTATCCAGCTTAATTAGTGATTTCTTTTATATTTTTAATATTTTTATTTTTATTATTATTATTATTTTTATAAGGCACAAGAGTCTTTGTCTTAGAATCCTAGATATGTAAATGTATTAGGTATGCACATTTCATTAAGGTAAAAATCAAGACTAATTACTTATTCTTTTTTCTCCTATACCTAAAAATTCAACAATTTATTTATTTTGACCAAGTTTTTAGAAATCCTAATCTTGATTTTCTTAATTTTTAAGATTAACTTAGATTTCTTTCAAAAAATAAGTCAAATATTGTTCTCTTTTCAAAAAGTTTTTTTTTTAATTTTTTTTTTTTAGTTATATCTACCTATGTTAGTATGTTAGTAAATCTCCCCCCATACCTATCTCATGTATTGTCCTCAATGTATGAATGAATGCACTTATGCATGAAAAAGAAGAAAGGGAAGGAAATATTACCTTAAGGTAGTGGTTCCAGTGGTGGTCTGATTAGGCCAAGCGTTGCTACCCAATCAAGATAATGTGGTAGTTCACGGAACTTACCTTTATTGACCTCTTTTCTATTTACATGTTTACAGTCCCCAGTATGAATAGGATCATGGAAGATCCTATCGTGAAACTTACTTCCTTTACATGACCAGTCCTGGAAAATCATCACAGAGTCATCATGGTCTATATCTATATCCAACAGAAGAATGTGACTTGGTAGAATAGTTGACTTGGACTCAAATGATAGGTTGAGGAACCAATACAAACTCGGAAAATTGACGTGGGGTTCGAGAGTTATTTTTTGGTTCAAGCGTTGAGTCAAAGTCCAAGAATTGATATTCATAGTCTTTTCCCATCAAAGGAATGTGACTATCCAAAATTGGTGATTCAATTTCAAATCTATGGTACGGAATAAATGTTGGCTCAGAAAATTGGTCCAAATTGGGTAAGAATACCTGAGTCCATATTTCGAAGATGGGAACTGAATCGCAAAGTTGGGGATCGGGTTCACATTCACAATCTAATTCAATCTCATTGAAATTAAAACTAGCCAATTTGTCCAAGGATTGGGATTGATCAAGTTCATATTGATATGATGAAATTGAATTTGATCAAGGTCTTCTAGACATAATTTCTTGGTTCCTATCAACTTGGTTGGTTAGTTCAAGAATGTTTGAAAGTCTAGAAATTTGCTCATTCATTAAACCTTGCAAACGATCCACTTTTTCTTCTAACCCATCGAATGGATTATTTGAGGACTGAAACATTGGTGGTGTGGTAAAGAAGTATATAAGATGATGGTTGGAAAGGTGGTTGACAATATGGCTCAAGGGGTGTTGCATCCCCATTGACTCGGTGAGGAGTAGAGATGATTATTCCAATTCGTTTCATGAAATTGAGGTTTGGGCATATGTTGATTTGGATAAGACAACTAGGCATGCTTAGTTGGTTAAAATTATGATATGTCGGGCAGGTAATATCGATTCAAAAGAGGTCGAGTGTAATATGGATTACTATTAAAATTGGAAAAATTGTTGTAATAAGCCATATCACATAAAAATTGTTAAAAATAAAATAAAAAAAAGTTTAGCCTAAGTTAGAAAACAATATATGCCGTTCCCTCCCCGGCAACGGCGCCAAAATTTGATTGAGGTTTTACCTGCACACAAGAATACAAAATTTCAGATCTAAGAATAGGATGTGCAAGGTACTCAATTCTACCGCTATAGCAAGTGGCTATGCGGGTCGTGATCCACAGGGAGGGACTAGCGATGGAAGCTTTTTTAGTAAGTTCTCTTTTAGGTTACAAAGTGTTTGAATTAGGAAGAAGATGGTAGATAAGAAGATGAAAAATAGATTATATACAAGGAATTGAATTGGGTGTTGTTGGTGTTGGTGATCTAAACTAAAGAAATAAAGAAAAGAAAAATAACCTAAAAATTACTTACTGCTCATATATCTTGGATTCACTGCGACGACTTACCTTGTCTTTGAAGGCAATCAAGCATGGCGTATAGGATCTTCCCCATTCACGATCTACACTACGAATAAAAGGCGAGCTAAACTAACAAAGAATGGTTATTCATCACCATAGGCTATCAAGAGCACTTGCAATGGCGAAGCAGTCTCGAGGCTATTGAGTTCACTTGGATTACAAACACATCAGAGGAAAATAAACGAAAACAAGAGTAAAGAAGAAACAGAAACTTCGATTTGATTCTTATAACAATGGAAGAAAAGAATTACTTACACCGATGTCACCTCAGTACAAGCTTGATCTCCTTCCTCCATGAAACTCGTCTCTCCTCTCAGTTACATAAAGAAAAAATAAAAAATACATAAAGAAAACTAAAAAAAACCTAAGTTACAATCTAAAATTTAGCCTTCCCGTTTCTGGATCTGCCCTTGAGCTTCTGAGATCTGCCCTTCCTCTGTTGCTATGTAGGGGTATTTATAGGAAAAATCAGAGGATAAGAAGCATATGAAGATAGAGGAGCAAAATATCTCTGAATTTAAATTCTTCTTTTATCTCCAAACTTGTTTTGACTTATCCTAGAAGTTCAAATCTGTCCTGCCACTTGTTATCATGTTGATCACCAAATATGGCTTATCTGTTGACTGAATTGGAAAGTTTGATCAACATAAGAGTTGTAGTCCTTCAAGTCTTCTTCTGGAGCATCTTGAATCATAGGATTTGAATATCGGTATCAAAAGTTATAATCTGAATACTAAAACGTGTACAGTCTGAATCCGAATTTTTCACTCCTTTATCTTCATCTTGTGGTGCAAGCAACCTGGTGAGTAGAACTTCATCTCATCTTATTCTTTTCCTCTCTTTTTAGCAATTAGGAGTTCTATCTTATCCTCCCTTTTCCTCCCTTAGATTTTAAATAAAGAATTTAAAATCCAAGTTTAGATTAGGTTAGATAATGTAAAAACTTCTAAATTACTACAATTTTGCATATGGGCTTTTTGGGCTTTTGGGCTTCATTCAGCTTTATTTCTTTATTTTTTAATTACTCAAGGCCTGCACACATTAAATAATAAAATATTAGTAATAGTGCATAATTAAAAGAATAAATAGGAAATATGATAGTAAATGTGGTGATAAATATGCACTTTTTACTATCTATCAGTACTCCTCTTCCGCCACATGCGAGGGCTCACTGGTATCATGAGAAGCCAGCTTCTATCTTGTATCGTGATCATCGCCTTCGGACGATGAAGGCAATGCTTGGACCAAAGACACCTCAACAACTGGGGTTTTTCTCCGCTTGGTCCAGTAGTCGGACTAGATTCAACGACCTTCAAGGTCGGCATAATGATGCTTGGAGAGCCTTGTTATGTTTCATCTCTTTCACCTGAGGTCGTCAAGGAGGCTAACGGAGTTTTCAACTTAGCCTCTGCCGCCATCTCTATTCCTTCCGAAGTAGTAGGGCCCCTACTATGCTGACTCTGAATGAGCGGAGGGGCTACCTATTCCTCTTCCTCGGGCTCCGTAGAGCCTAACCTGTTGCCCAAGTTACAATCACCCAGTTTTATGGTTTTGATGATAACAAAATATGTGATTATTTAGTACTAATCTAGTTCAAGTGTTTAAGTATATTTCAGGGTTCTAAAAATTAAGGTTTTTCTTCTCTAAAGGAGGTATTGAAGACTCAAGGATAGTCAAGTACGGGATTGAGGCTCAATGCACTCGATGTCGCTAAAGGAAAAGCCTACTTGAAGATCTTGTAGTCACCTAGAGCCTTATAAGATATTAGTTTGTTAAAGTGTAGAATATAGTTATAATGCTCAGGAAGTTCACACACAAAATACACGATTTCAAATAATACAAGTTTTGATAGTATTGGTATTTTGCATGTTTTGTTTTGATACATGTATCATAATTTTTTCAAAATTTTATAACAAGTTTAGAACATGTATTTCATTACCATACATTGCTATATTACTTATAAACCAATACAAAATATTTTGAAAATATTTGAAACTCAAAAAAAATAATCCAGAAAATAGTTTCAGGCCAAGTCGGTCGACCGTGAGGTCGACCGGTGCCTATGGCAGGCCAAAACGGTCGACCGCATGGTCGACCGTCCTTTGGCCTAGGCGCGTGCACATTTGTGCACATTGTCGGTCGATCGACCGGTCGACCGCTAACTCTTACGGTCGATCGGTCGACCGACTTAGAGATCCTCACTCTCGGTTAGGGTCAGTCGACCGACCTTTTGTTTTATCCTTTCGAACTGAAGGGCGGTCGACCGGTCTGACCAACCGTAGCCAATGGCTCTTTTCTGGATGAGCTGGCGGTTGACCAGCGGGTCGACCAACAACTTGCCAGTTATCCATAATGGCTAGTTTTTGAATCTGTTTTATTTTTAATGGATTCCAATGGGTATTTTTGGTTTCCAAGTGTCTAAATATACCCCCAGGCGACCTGGTATGATTAATAAATTAATTTATCTATTGCCTATATATATAGGTCATTGGTTTTGGTTTTTAGATAAGAAAATAAATAAGTTTACAAGTTTTTAAGTTTATTTCAAAGAGAAAAGTTTTTCTAGCTTTCAATCTTCAAGTCCTTTCTTTTCAAAGCTATTTTCAATTGGTTTTAAAGCTCTTCTATTCTTTCTAACTAAATTTCATCTCTCACTTAACTTCTTGAGCTATACTTCATATTCTACTCTATAGGAAGTTGTAAGAGAGAGAGTTTGTAATCTTGTTGGATCACCAAGAGCTTTGTAATCTCAATTGGCTTTGTGCTATCTCTTGTATAGAGGGTTGAGTTGGTGGAGTTGTGTACTCCGGTCTTGTATAGACCAAGTTGTAATTCCTTTGTGTAAGGTCTCTTTGTGGAAGATCCCTTAGAGAATAGTGAAATCCTTCATAGTGGTGAAGGCGGAGACGTAGAGCGGTGGCTCAAACCTCAGAAACATTCCTTTATTTTGCGATTGTTTGTGTCTTGTTCTCTATTACTTTTCCCTATTCATACTTGTGTAGTAGTTCATCTTGCATTTTATAATTGCTTTCATTCCATCACTTTCATTATCGGTTTATACTCATCTCAAAAAGAAGGCAATGAGCACCTCAACTCATTATCTAGAAGAATCAAAGAGGAGAAGTTCTAGAGCCCTTTACAGAGAATTTGGCTTCAATTCTTATTTTGACTGACCGTTTGCATAATTCATCATAAGTAGTTTTAAAATTATATTTGATTAGCAAAACACTATTCACCCCCCTCTAGGTGTATTTCAATTGGTATCAGAGCCTTGATCTCTAGATTTTGGTTTAACCACCTTAGAGAGATCATATTTGCTAATCACTTTATTCACAATTTCATTTTCATCCACTATAGTAAAAATGGCCGAAGGTATTAGACCTCTCTAAGTTTGATGGTCATAACTTTCCTATATGGAAGGTTAAGATGACTGTATTTTTGTAATTCTTAGGAAGCCGGTTGCAAGAACGGTAACTAAACCTTTTAGTGTACCCATTAGTGATGAGGACACTTGGTCTAACATTACCACTAAGGAGTTTGATGCAAATGCTAAGGCATACTATGCCTTGCTTCAAGCTTTGAATGATGACGATATTGCTAGGGTCATCCATTGCAAATCCGTCAATGAGATTTGGACACATCTAGTTGTCACACACGTGAGAATGTCACAAGTCAGAGAGAAAAAATTGATCTCTTACGTTCCCAATATAAAAATTTCACCATGCATGATAATGGCACCATTGATGACATGGTAACAAGATTTACTAAAATAACTAATGGTCTTACTTCTCTAGGTGATTCCATTGACAATGTTCAAAAAGTAAGGAAGGTCATTCGTGCACTTCTACCCTCATGGTAAGTCAAGGCTACTAAATTGAAGGAGTTAAACGACAAAGAAGAGATGGAGCTCATCAGTCTTATAGGAAACCTTAAGACCCATGAAATAGAGAGGAAGGCAAGGAAAGAGATAGCACCACAAAAAGAAGATGATGATCGCTTTCAAATCCACTCCCACCATCTCCAACAATGATGATGAAGAAGAGGATGATGAAGAAATTCTCCCTCCTAGTGAAAATGTAAGGAGAATATACAATAAGGCCAAGTTTAATAATAGAAGAAGATGGCAATGGAAAGAAGACAAGAGGTCATATGCTTCAATTGCCGGAAGCCGGCCACATGGTTGCGGATTGTCCAGAGACCAAAAGCAAACCTTCAACCTCCAAGAAGCCCACAAAAAGAAGCTCTCAAACTACTTGGTACTCGGAGACTGACCGATGAAGAAGTGGATTTGGCACATTGTGTTTCATGACTAATGATAACACACCTAAGGTAACATTCGGACCCTCACTTGATGATAGTGAATCAACAAGGGATGAATTAGGTGACGCTTTTGAAGAGTTGTCTAACAACTATGATTTTCTTAAAAAAAAGTATTTAAAATTGAAAAAGAAATGAACTCTTCAAAATAAAATTGTTATACTTACAAAAGAAAAAGATGATTTATCTTCCCACTCATATCTACAGAAAAAGATTTTGATGCATATAAATTTCATGTAAAGCAAAATTTTTATTAATTTATAAAAATGAGATTTCTTTTAAAAGATAAAATTACTCTTTAGGATATGTGTTAAAGAAATGTGAGTTTGATAAAGTTAGGTTGGAGGCAATGTTTCCTGAGAAATATACTCCAAAGAAATATGTCCATACTACACATGCTCATCATACTACACATACCCATACTCCTAAATCACAACATTTACATACACATCATGCTAGACATACTACACACACCAAGTATGTTCACACCCCACACTCTCATTATATTTTTATATATAATAGAATTTATTCATGCACTTATTGTGACCGAAAGGGTCACTTAGCTATTTTATTTTGATAGAATAAATGCTTCTAATGATCATATTGGGTTTGAAAAGCTAACACTATAGGACCCAAGAAATTTGGATATCAAAATCAACCAATTCGTTACTTGATGTAGGTACACACCAAGGCTCCAAGATGTAGGGAGCGATGGTATCTTGATAGTGGTTGCTCAAGCATATGATTTGGGATATCAATAATTTTGCAACCCTATCAAGGTACCATGAAGGTAGCACCGTCACCTTCGGAGATGATTCCAAAGGAAAAATTATCGGTATAGGTAACATTAAAATTAGCTCATCTCCTTTAATTGAAAATATTGTTTTTGATGGTCTCAAGAATAATCTCTTGAGTATTAGTCTACTTTGGGCAAGATTTTAAAGTGATTTTTTTGATTTATCTTGCAATGTTTTAGATAGACAAACCAATGCATGTGTGCTTTCTGATTTTTGTGAAAATAATGTGTACATAATTATATGTTTAATTTACATTGCAGTGCTACATGTTTAAATGCTTTTAATGAATTTTTTAGTTATGACATAGGAGACTAGGCCATGTTTTGTTTGACATCTATCTAGAATTACACTAAGAAAGTAGTGAAAGGTATTCTTTATTTGAAATTTGAAATGACCGCATTTGTGATGTGTGCCAACTTGGGAAACAACCAAGTTCTCTTTCAAAGTAATCAAGGATATTATGACATCAAGGCTCTTGGAGTTAATTCACATGGATTTATTTGGTCCACTAAAACCAAAAGTCTTAGAAATTGTTTTGTTTTTGATTTAATTGATGATTTTCTCGTTTTACATAGGTTTTCTTTTTAGAATACAAAGATCAAGTTTTTTCACATTTTCAAGTATTTAATAAAAAAGTTGAAAAAGAAAAAGATTCTCCAATTTTACGCATAAGAAGTGATAAAGGGGTGAATTCATTAACCATTCCTTTATCACTTATTGTAAAGAAATCGATTTAAACATGAACTATCATGTCCTAGAACTCCACAACAAAATAGAGTCATTAAAAGAAAGAATTGTACTCTTCAAGAAATGGTTAGGACAATGATAAATGAATACGGACTCCTCAATATTATGGGCCGAGGCCATAAACACATCTGTTACATCTCAAATAGATTCATTTTTATAAAAATACTTCTAAAACTTCATTTGAAATTTACTATTTTAGAAAACCTAATATTTCTTTTTTTTTAAAGTTTTTAGTTGTAAATGCTTTGTTTTAAACACTAAAGATAATTTAGAAAATTTTGATGCCAAATCTTATGAAGTCATATTTATTGGCATTCAAATATTAGTAAGGCCTATAGAGTCTTCAATAGATCTACTTTAACTATTGAAGAAATCTATACATGTCAAGTTTGAGGAATCTATTACTTTTGTGAAGAATATGGTAGAGATTGATTCCTTAGGTGATGATAAGGAGAGGATAACCTTGAAGGACTCACTATTGAAGAAGAAAAATCAAAGATTGATGAACAAAATGAAGTTCAAGAGGTTGAAATGGAGCCAACATAACACTTCCAAAGGATTGGAGATTTGCTTCAATCATCTCAAGGACCTCATCATAGGTGATGTATCCAAAGGGGTAACTACTCGATCAAAGTACATGATTTATGTGGCCATTTTGCTTTTATTTCACATATTGAGTCTAAAACATCCTCGAAGTCGAGGCCGATTCATATTGGTTGCTTGCAACACAAGAAGAGCTCAATCAATTTGAGCGCAACCAAGTTTGGCATCTTATTCCTAGACCCCATGATAGACCAACTATTTGTACTAAATGAATTTTTAGGAATAAGTTGGATGAGTCAGGTAATGTTTATTAGAAATAAACTAGGTTAGTGGCCCAAAGTTACACCCAAATTGAAGGTATCGATTTGAGGAAACCTTTACACCCGTAGCATGGCTTGAAGCCATACGGATGATACATACCTTTGCTTCTTTTAAAGATTTCAAACATTTTTAAATGGATATCAAAAGTGCATTTTAAATGGTTTATAGAAGAGGAAGTGTATATTGAACAACCCCCTGGGTTTGTTGATCCTACACATCCGAATTTTATTTTCAAACTTGATAAAGCCTTATATGTTTAAACAAGCTTCAAGAGCTTGGTATGAAAGGCTTTCAACTTTTCTAATTTCAAATGATTATGTTAAAGATAAAGTTGACACAACTTTGATTACAAAGCATGTAGATAGTGATATCCTAATTGTTTAAATTTATATTGATGATAGTATTTTTTGGATCCACTAATGAAAAGCTTTGTAAAGAATTTAAATCATGCATGAAGAACGAGTTTGAGATGTCTATGATGGGAGAACTAAACTACTTCTTTGGACTCCCAAATCAAGTAAAGAAGTAACGAGATTTTCACCAATCAAGTTAAGTACACAAGAGAACTCATCAAGAAATTTGGACTTGAAGATACAAAACTAAGGAAGACTCCCATAGCCACTACAACAAAGCTTGACAAGGACGAACAAGGTATAAATGTAGACATTAAACTTTATAAAACATGATTGGTAGTTTACTTTTATTAATGGCTAGTAGGCCGAATATTATGTTTAGTGTTTTTCTATGTGCTAGATTCAATCTTGTCCCAAAGAGTATCACTTAATTGCAGTAAATATATATTAGATATCTTAAGGGCACTATTGGAATGGACTTGTGATATCCAAAAATTAGACAATTTTTGATGATGAGTTATTCGGATGCTGACTATACGGTTAAACAGTGGATAGGAAGAGCACTAGTGATACTTGTCAATTTCTAAGAAATTGCCTTATTTCGTGGTCTTCCAAGAAACATAATTTCATCGCCCTCTCAACCACCAAGGTGGAGTATATTGCGGCTGAGCTTGTTGTGCACAAGTCCTTTGGATGAAACATACTCTCCTTGACTCTGATTTGCATTATAACCATATTAAAATATTTGGTGATAATACTAATGCCTTTCATATGACCAAAATGCAAATCGATATAGCAAGACTAAGCACATAGATATTCAATATCACTTTCTTAGAGATCACTATGAGAAAGGCGATATTGAAATTGATTATGTTTTCACCGATTTTCAACTTGCGGACATCTTTACTAACCACTAGATTATAATAAATTTTTATTCATTTGTGGTGAGTTAAATGTTTGTATTATGGATTCATAAGTTTTGAAATTGTTTCATGTATTTTTTTTATACATATATTTTTCAAATTAATATCTCTTTTATGTTGATGTCTTTTCCCTTTTTTGATGCATGACAAAAAGGGGAGATTATTTAATGAGTTATTAAGTTATTTTGAGTTATTAAGTTGTTGTGGTATTTTGTGACTTCATGTATATCCATTTCCATTACCATGCGTATATACAATATCATGATTTATTGTTTTCATTCATTACATATTGTTTTTAAAGGAAAGAGGATTGGAAAGATGGTAGGTTATATATGCATATTATTCTAAATTGGTATCATCTTTATATTGCATATATGTGTGGCTTGCTCATATTGTTAAATCCATTTAAAGTCATAATATTTTTCTGTACTTGATAGATAGCATAATTTGAGAGGGAGATTTTCCAAGTTCTTTCCTATCTTTTATTAAATAACTCATATGTGTTGTCATGATCAAAAGGGGGGAGATTGTTGGCCCAAGGTTACTGATTTTATGATTTTGATGATAACAAACATATGTGGTTATATAGTACTAATTAAGTTTAAGTGTTTAGTATATTTTAGGGTTTTAAGGATTCAAGGAGTTTTCTTCCTCTAAAGAAAGGTAATGGAAGACTCAAGGATAGTCAAGTACAGGATTAAGCTCAATGCACTCGATGTTGCTGAAGAAGAAGCCCGCTTGGAGATCATGTAGTCACCTAGAGCCTTATAAGATATTAGTTTGTTAAAGTATAGAATATAGTTGTAATGCTCATGAAGTTATACACACAAAATACACGATTTCAAAAAATACAAGTTTTGATAGTATTGGTATTTTGCATGTTTTGTTTTGATACATTCTCATAATTTTTTAAAAACTTTATAACAAGTTTTAGAACATGTATTTCATTACCAATACATTGCTATATTACTTATAAATAATACAAAATATTTTGAAAAGCATTTGAAACTTAAAAAAAATAATCCAGAAAATAGTTTTAGGCTAAGTCGGTTGACCGTATGGTCGACCGGTGCCTATGGCAGGCCAAAACGGTCGACCGCACGATCGACTAGGCCTTTGGCCTAGGGGCATTCACGTTTGTGCACGTTGTCGTCGACCGACCAGTCGACTGCTAACCCTTGCGGTCAACCAACTGAGAGACCCTAAACTCTCGGTAGGGTCGACCAACGAGTCAGTCGACTGATCTTTTGTTTTTCCCTTTTGAGCTGAAGAGCGGTCGACCGGAGCCGATGGCTCTTTTCTAGATGAGCTGGCAGTCTACCGACCGATCAACCAACAGCTTTCCAGTTGTTCATAACGGCTAGTTTTTAGATCTGTTTTGTTTTTAGTGAATTCTAACGGGCATATTTGATTTTCAAGTATCTAAACACACCCCAAATGACCTGGTATGATTAACAAATGATATTTATCTATTGCCTATATATATGGTCATTGATTTTGGTTTTTAGATGAAAATAATACAAGTTTACAAGTTTTCAAGTTTGTTTCAAAAGAGAGAAGTTTTTCTAGCTTCCAATCTTCAAGTTCTTTCTTTCCAAAGCTATTTTTCAGTTGGTTTTAAGGCTTTTCTATTCTTTTAACTGAATTTCATCTCTCTTGCTTCTTGAGCTATACTTCATATTCTACTTTATAGGAACTTGTAAGAGAGAGTGTTTGTGATCTTATTAGATCATCAAGTGCTTTGTAACCTTAATTGGCTTTGTGCTACCTCTTGTGTAGAGGGTTGAGTTGGTTGAGTTGTATACTCTGGTCTTGTTTCGATCAAGTTATAATTTCTTTGTGTAAGGTTCCTTTGTGAAAGGTCGCTTAGAGGATAGTAAAATCCTTCATAGTGGTGAAGGCTGGGACGTAGAGCGGTGGCTCAAACCTCAGAACAATTCTTTTGTGTTAGTGATTGCTTGTGTCTTGCTCTCTATTGCTTTTCACTATTCATACTTATGTAGTAGTTTATTGCATTTTATAATTGCTTTCATTCCGTAACTTTCATTATTGGTCTATACTTATCTCAATAAGGAGGCAATTGAGCACCTCAACTCATTATCTAGAGGAATCAAAGAGTAGAAGTTCTAAAGCTCTTCACGGAGAATTCGGCTTTAATTCTTATTTTGAGTGACCGTTTGTATAATTCATCATAAGTAATTTTAAAATTACATTTGATTAGCAAAATTTCTATTCACCTACCTCTAGGTTTATTTCACAACCCTGGCTAAGAAGCTCCTTGCAGCGGAATCCAGACTCCCTTCTTGCCTTCTTCCGACTCAAGCCACCGACAGAAGAAGATGAATGAGCATGCTTTGCCGCGGCCTGGCAAGGCTTTCTTATAGGGTGCTCTCCTACAGTTCCACGACGTGCTCTGCCGCTTCACATATGCCAACTCTCTAAGAACTCTTTCATTCCCTTCTTATGAGCAGTCTTGAATCCCTTTTAGGCACTATAAGTTGAACTTTAAGGCTTTAATGCATGAAGCATTCATCTTATAACCCGACGCCGTATTGGCAATAATATACCAAGTGCAAATGCTGAGGCTAGTATACGCGTTGGGTGATCTCTAAGGAAGACTAAACAGTGCTCCTGTTCCTCCAGCCACATGGAAGTGCCATGCCCGTGCCCTTCAAATAGGTTCCCACTGAAGTGAAGGCTGGTATTTGGGTCCGCACATAGAGCTGATCATACCCAAATTGACGAGCAAATTAGCTCGGCAGATAAGGCTCGAGCGTACAGGTGTCACCCTAATGAAAAATGAGATATCCTGATCGAATACTTATCAACCTTAGAAGACACTGGTCGAGAGGGTAGTATACCTGTTTGGCCTCGTGACATCTAGGAACTGGTCTCCATATGATGTAACCTGACTGTCGAGGAGGCATCGAAACAGTTGATAATTGGAGTCGCTCTGAATGGCCTTCCTATAGAATATATAGGTATAATGCCTAGACGTGTGCTCTACTTTGCAGAAACGACACAAAGTCTTCCGAGATGTACACGGCTGTCATCAGAGAAGGACAATGTATGACATACCATGCCACCAAATAGGTACACGGAAGTTCAATTCTGGGATTAGGCACTTTGACCTCAGGATTACCATGCTGGTCAGTGAGCGCATTATCATCGGCATCCACCAAATTCCATGTTGCAGAAGGTCTTGGTTAATGCCCAAAGTTCACTGTGGATACACCCCATCATCGTTGAAAGAAGGGTGATACCTGGCCAAATGCCAGTAGGACCGCAGGGTATACTATATCAGCCACTATGACTTCATGGGGAAGTGTCGGCACGACACACCGCTTCAGCCACAACATTAGGAATCCAGCTAACAGAGCTTTGTCGGAAATGGGTTCTTGGCCTGATGATGAAAACTTTTAAAGACCGTGCCCGGTCTGAAAGTATCTTCAACTGATTTTGTGGTATATGAGGATGTTGAAGTGTTGATCCTCTCCTCAATTTTTGCGTTTGTGCTTGGGGCTGGGCGGGATAATTGGTCAACTTGTCCCCCAACCATTGAAGAGGTAATTTGCCCAAGACATTTGCTTGACTCCTCCGGACCTCCTACGGTGATCTCAGCGCAAATATGAAGTGACATAACATTTTTGGCCCATAAGGTTACACTCTCCAATTGTTTAGAGTTTTGATGATAATAAAACAAATAAGAGCTATATGGTACTAATTAGTTTGATAAGATAAGTTTCAGGTTTGTACCATATTTGGAGCCATTGCTTAGCTATTGCAAGAACTTCTAGGTTCATGAAGCAAAGAAGGCTTTTTGCACATCAAGGAAGGAACATAGAAAAGAAGGCTCTAGCAAGGCATTGCATGGCTCAAGATTGCTCAGAGACTTTTTAATTAGATTTTTTTTTAGTTTAGAGTTTTGTTAAAGAATAGTGAATAGGTTGAAGCTCTATCACACACGTTTTTGCGCACATCTTATTTCCAAAAATATTTCCCATAAATATTTAAAATTATTTTAAATTAAAGCCTTTCGTTTATAAGCTCAATTTTGGGTATTAAACTTGTTTCAAATCAAGACTATGTTGTTAGATTTCAAAACCCCTTCAAAAATCTATTTTGTTTTTGGCTTTTGACCTGAGCCGGTCGACGCCGCCAGGGTCGACCGACCCTATGTCATGTCAAGCCGGTCGGCCGATCCCAGTCGACCGGGGTTCTGGCAGAAGTGTGTGTCAGTGTGCACGTTTCACGGTCGACCCGGACGTCGACCGAGATATGCCTGACTGACAGACTTCTGCTCTCTGTATTTTTGGGTCGACCGGGCGGTCGACCGTCAGCCTGCAACGGCTCTTTTTTTGAACTAGCGATCGACCGGCCCGGTCAACCGAGGTAGCCGTTTGAACAGTAACGGCTATTTCCTGAGCTGGTTTAATTTTGTCCTTTCTCACTTAAGTGTGTTTTTAAATGACATGTTTTGGTTTTAAATACTTTCTGATTAGCCTTAAATATGTTTTATCTCTAAACACTAGCCCTCTCCTATAATATGGGTGTTTGGGGAGAGGTTCACTTACCAATTTTAACAAGAAAAATTTGCAAAAGTCTCAAAAGTTTAAGGCATTCAAAAGAGCTTGATTTCTTGGTTTTTTTGCTGAAATTCTCTCTCATTTTCTGAAGTGTTTTCAAGAACTTTCTGATTTCTTTTCTTTTCTCCTTGCACACAAGAGCTTCATTCCTATTCATTATTCTCTAAGGACCTTTGTAAGGGAAGAAAATTTTTGCAAGAGAGAGTTTGTGGTCTTTTGATACTAAAAGATTGCTTGTACTTGAGATTGTGGAGTTGGGTACTCCGGTGAATTTGTAACATCTTTGTGATAGTGAAAGTGGTTGGAATCCTTCTGGGGAAGGCGGGGAAGTAGAGCTGGGTGCTCGAACCTCGATAACAATTCTCGTTGTTTGCGTGTGGTTACTTGCTCTTATTTCTTGCTCTATTTTCATTGCTCTTATTACTTGCTCTCTACATTCATTGCTATATTCACTTGATTGTGAGATTGTTGCATCATAAATTTTAAATTGTGCATTGATTAGCATTATCACCTATTCACCCCCTCTAGGTGATTTTCAATTGGTATCAGAGCTTGGACTCTAGGTTTTGGCTTAACATCCATAGAGAGATCCTTAAAATTTGCTAATCAACCTTTGCATTCATTTGTCATTCACTAGTAAACATGGCCGATAACATCAAAACCCCTCCTAAATTTGATGGACTTAATTTCCCTATTTGGAAGGTTAGGATGACTATCTTTTTGCAATCCTTAGGTAGCTTAGTTGCTAAATCCTTGACCAAACCCTATGTTGTACCCGATAGTGATGAGAGCACTTGGACCGACCTCACCTTTAGAGAATATGAGGCTTAACTCCAAGGCCAAAAACTCCTATTAACCGCCTTGAATGAGGATGACCTTACACGGGTAATTCATTGCCAATCCGCCTATGAGGATTTGGCAACATTTATTGGTCACACACGAGGGGACTTCACAAGTCGAGAGATAAGATAGATCTCTTGAGGTCCCAATATGAATCCTTTAAAATGATTGATGAAGAATCTATTGATTGTATGATTATTATAGATTTACTAAAATCACCAATGCTCTTTCTTCTTTAGGTGATGACATCTCCAATGACCAAAAGGTGCGAAAAGTGATTCGGGCACTTCCTACATCATGGAGATCAAGGCCACCCCTTAAAAGATTGAACGATAAGGATGAGATGGACCTAATTAGTCTCATTGGGAACTTAAAGAACCATGAGATGGAAAAGAAAGCAAGAGAAGGGCTGCTCCACTAAAGAAGAAGTCTATAGCCTTCAAGTCTTCATCCACTCTTGAGGACGATGAAGAAGATGAAGAAGAAGATGAGGAGCTCTCCCTCCTTGTGCGAAATGTTAAGAGGATGTACCGGAGGAACAAGCTCAAACTTCCGAAGAAAATTCGAAGACAAAGAGGAGAAGAATTATTTGCTACAATTACTGAAAGCCCGGACATATCATGGCGGATTGCCCGGAATTCAAAAAGAAGATGACTTCCTCCTTCAAGCCAAAGAAACCTGAAGAAAAGAAAGCGTACAAGGCTACTTAGGATTCGGAAAGCGAGTCCGAGGAAGAGGTGGATATAGCGAATATGTGTTTCATAGCAAACACACCAAGGTAACCCCTCAACCTCTTGATGATGAAGATGATGAATTAAGTAAAGAAGCTCTTGATCATGCCTTTGTTGAACTTTCTGAAACCTATGATAATAAAAGATTGAATGCTCTAAATTGGAAAAGGAAGTTACTTTTCTTAAATCAACTTGCTATTATTTCTAAAGAAAAAGATGAAATTTCTTCAAATCTCATTTCTACCCAAAATGAATTTAGTGCTTACAAAGTTGCTTGCAAAGCAAAATTTTCCAAGATTGATGAAAAAGAAATTTCTTCTTTAAAACTAGAATTGTTGATTTTAAAAGACTTTAAAGGATTGTGCTTTTAACACTAAGAAACTTGAAGAAATGTTTTCCAAAAAGCACACCTCTCATGCTAAAGATTCACATGTTAAGATTCCTCATGCTCACTCTACACATACACTCTCATGCTAAATCTTTTCATGCTCACAATTCTCATGCTCACAAATCACACACCCACTATGCTTTAAATATGGTAGAGTGTATAGATGCACATATTGTGGTAAGAATGGACATTTGGCTAAATTTTGTTATGACCAAATAAATAGAACCAATAATCTTGTTTGGGTTAATGAAACTAACTCTTTAGGACCCAAGAAAATGTGGGTACCAAATCAAGTCCTAAATTATTTGATGTAGGTACACACCAAGGCTCCAAGACGTAGGGAGCGATGGTACCTTGATAGTGGTTGTTCAAGACACATGACATGGGACATCAATAACTTTACAACCCTATCAAGGTACATGGAAGGTGGCACCGTCACCTTCGGGGATGACTGCAGGGGATATCATCGGTATAGGTAACATTCAAATTGGTTCATCTCCTACTATAGAAAATGTTGTACTTGTTGATGGTTTGAAACATAATTTGCTTAGCATTAGTCAATTTTGTGACCGTGGACTTAAAGTTGTTTTTGATGATTCTTCTTGCAAGATTTTTGATGTTAAAACCAATGATTGTATTCTCACCGTTTTTCGTGATGATAATGTTTATATCAATGACATGCTTAATGTGGAATGTTCTACTAAATGCTTAAATGCTTTTGATGAAAATTCTTGGCTTTGGCATAGAAGATTAGGACATGCATCTTTTGACCATCCTTCTAGGATTAATTCTAAGGATTGGTGAAGGGTATACCTTACTTGAAGTTTGAAAAGACCGCATTTGTGGTGCTTGCCAACTTGGGAAACAAACCAAGTCTTCCTTCAAACCAATCAAGGATATCATGTCAACTAGGCCTTTAGAATTATTCATATGGATCTTTTGGACCAACTAAAACTAAAAGCTTAAATGGTAGTAGATTTGCATTTGTTTTAGTGGATGATTTTTCCCGTTTTACTTGGGTTTTCTTTTTGGAACACAAAGATCAAACTTTTTCTCATTTTAAGATTTTCCGAAAAAGAGTTGAAAAAGAAAAGGGTTTTTCGATTTTGAGAATAAGGAGTGATAGAGGTGATGAGTTTGTTAACCAACTCTTCATGACTTATTGTGATGAAAAGGGAATTAAGTATGAAATGTCTTGTCCTAGAACTCCACAACAAATTGAGTTGTAGAAAGGAAAAATAGAACACTTCAAGAGATGGCTAGGACAATGATAAGTGAATATGACCTCCCTCAATATCTATGGACCAGGCCGTAACATCGCATGCTATATTTCAAACCGTATTTATTTATGTAAAAATTCTTCCAAAACATCTTTTGAAATGTATCATTCTAGAAAACCTAATGTTTCATACTTCAAAGTTTTTGGATGCAAGTGTTTTGTTTTGAAAACTAAGAGATAACTTGGGTAAATTTGATGGTAAGGCTTATGAAGCAATCTTTGTTGGATATTCTACAACTAGTAAAGCTTATAGAGTATTCAATAGATCTTCACTTACCATTGAAGAATCCATACATGTTAAATTTGAAGAATCTAATGTGTTTGTTGAGAATGTTGTAGAGATGGAACCATTAGGTAAAAACATGGAGAAACTATCCTTGAAGGACTCACCGCTCAAGAAGATAAGCAAGAATCAATTGGTGATGTTCAAGAGGATAAAGAGGAAAGCTCTCAACCGCTTCCTAAAGCTTGGAGATATGCCACAAATCATCCGAAGGAGCTCATCTTAGGTGATGCATCTAAAGGGGTAACAACTCGCTCCAAACTCCATGACTTATGTGGTAACTTTGCTTTCATTTCTCATTTTGAACCCAAAAGCATTCTCGAAGCCGAGGCGGACTCATATTGGTTGCTAGCCATGCAAGAGGAACTGTACGCCCCGATCCCAATGATACGGGAACGTTACTGCAACGCATATACGTAGGTCAGATGGTGCCCCCACGTATATACGCTAAGCATAAGTACAACAAGTATCAGAGTACAACACACACAGCGTGGTATAATCATATGCCAACTTACAAAATATAAGTACAAAGTTACACAAGTTATGATAAGCAAAAATCACTTTACAAGTGTCCTTTATCACAACCCAAGTCCAAAAAGAACGATATACAACCAAAAATACAAAAGTGCTCACGTAAGGATGGAGATCCGTGAACTAAAAGAAGTGTCGGGCAGGATAGATCTAGAGCTGGTCAGCCTGCTCTCCTAGGTAAGCCAAGTCCTCTGTGGAAGGCTCCACTTCGTTCCAAGCCTCAGAATCTGAATATGCAAATCCAAAGGGTCAAGACATAATACAACAAATAAAAGGTAGCCAAGTGGCAAGGATCATGACTAGAGATAATGAAATAGTACTAAGTAACAATGCATGACAAGAGATGTAAACTAAGAAAGATAAAGTCATATGCAATAAATCTACAATTAATGTCTTATTATTATTACTTGTCTTACTGTGATATCTAGCTATGTGACCCAGCGTCCCAGAGCACATAGATCCATATCCTAGTGAAACAAGGTTGTTATTGGAAACAGCGGTTGTATCGACGAACTATGTTTACAGTGTGTCCCGTGCATGCCCGGGACCACGGCCCAGTATTGTTCCGTTGCTTGAAGACGGAACCTGCCGCTAGGCTAAACAGGAGGGTCTTATGTATGCCCTTGTCATGACAGTAAACAGGAAAGGGAGGAAGCACTCCCCTCGGTCCCCTGGAGTACCACGGGTGAGACCGGAAACATGGTGCACATCCTAATACCACTGTAAACACGAACACATATCGATATCCGCATATTTCCCCCTGACCCATGTGTAAGTTGGTGCATTTTATGTAAAAGTCCGGTGTATCGTGCTTTGTTTTAGGAGATGGCATGATAGGTGGTGATGTTGCTATTTAACATGCCATGAAACGAATATATACAATAACAAGTCATGAGGCAATAGGAGATGCCTCCATTCAGTTATATGTCATGTAGTGCTAGTATTGAAGCATGAACAAGCAGGAAATAATACACATGTAACAAGTATAGGTACTAAATTTAGAACAGAAATTAACTATGACACACAGCCAGGATTAGTCGACTAGGGGTATTGGTTAGTCGACTAATAGGGTTTCTAGTCGACTAGGAGTTTGGATTGATCGACTAAAACTGGGATACAGAGTGTTGGAATTCTATTTCAGTGCATGCTAGTCGACTAGGGTAAGAGGGTTAGTCGACTAATAGGAAGTACTAGTCGACTAACAGACATTTCGGTCGTCTAGATCTGTGATACAGAAAGTTGGGTTTTCTGGTCCAGGATGGATTAGTCGACTAGGTGGATTCAGGAGTCGACTAATATGGGTTTCCAGAGAGTTTATTAGTCGACTGATATTTTGGGCAAGTCGACTAATACTGTGTTTTCCAGAAAAACTAAATTTCACTTAAGTGTTCTAGTCGACTAGGTCTTAGGTAAGTCGACTAATAGTGGGGAAAATCAGTGTACAGGACAGAAATTCTGGAAACGTATTTGATGGCTAAATTCCTGGTTTTAGGTGACCTAAGTGTACAAGAAGTGTAAATACAGTGCTCTAAGGCTAATACAAGTCTTGGTGAGTGAATTACTCCCTTGGAATGGTTGGATTTGAGCTTAGATGACCTAAAAATAGGATTTTTAGTGTGCAAGTGAACAAAGATTTCTACTTCAAGTATGTGATGTATGAACTAGGTCTTGGTGAGTAAGAACTCACCTGGAGGGGTCAAATCTGAAGCTTGATCCAAGGATGGAGGTGTTGGCTCCAATCCACAACTTGTAGTTGAAGCTAGGTTGAAGAACTAGCTCTTGGAGTTGCCTTGGGGAGTAGTGGTTGAAGATGGAGCTCTAGGTGAAGTCCTTGATGAATCCTTGTGATCTAGAGGTGGTTGTGAAGGGATTTGGGTGATCTCTTGAAGTTAGGGTTTGTTGAAGAGGAAGAAGAAGGGGATTTTGCAATTCCTCTCTTGATGAAGAAATGAGAAGGAAAGGGGAAATTTGCAATTGAAGGAATTTATATGTTGGGATTTATGTGAAGGGGTTGACATTTTGGTGAATGTGAGGGGTTATCTTGCAAAAGGAGGGGTGAGGTGAGTGTCCTCTCTTTGGCCACTTGGCCGGCTGTGGAGAGGGAGAGAGTGAGTGGGGTTAGGTGAAGTGATGAGTGGGAAATGAGGTGGAAATGAAGTGGAATTTGGATTTTTGCAATTTTTGAAAAAAGGTCCGAATTTCAAGTATCTCGGATTGGTCTGAAAATTTTACCAAAAATCAAGAATAAGATTTTAAGACTCATGGTGAAATTCGTTTGAAGAAATAATTTGTAGTTTTAAAATTAAAAATCCCGGAATCAGTCACCTGCCGACTCAGTTGGAATTTTCATAAATTTATAAAATCTCCAGAAAAGAGTGTAGGTTGAAAATATGATTCTAAGGAATAATGCCTAAAGGACCATCTAGAAATTCCTAACTGTTTGTGAGTTAAATCCTGGAATCGGTCAGCGGCACTGGCCGACACCGGTTTCGGAGAAATTCATTTTAATTCCAGAAAATTCCAGAAAATCACATAAAATCTAAATATTGGAAAATGATATTGAAATTAAAATCGGTCAAATACGGAAGGTACATCGGAAAATACGGTCAAAGGACTGAATACGTAAGTAGGCACGTATTCCGGGAGAGGGGTATTACAATCTACCCACCTTACAAAAATTTCGTCCTCGAAATTTCATAAGGTGAAAGATAACAGGAAAAGCAACAGATAGATATGGATACAAGGAAGGATAACGGTAAAGAAGAGTAGAAGAAAAGAGTCTTACCCAATCAAGATGTGAAAAGTTGAGGATAACGCTCCCGGATAACGTCCTCACGCTCCCAAGTGGCCTCTCCTGGCGCATGCCTGTTCCATGACACCAATACCAATGGAATAGCTCTGTTTTTCAGTGTCTTGACACTCCTATCCAGAATGGCCAACGGCTGCTCTTGGTATGATAAATCCGGTTGTAGCTCCAGCTCGAATGGTCCAGAATATGGCTGTCATCCCTGACATACTTCCTCAACTGAGACACGTGGAAGACATTATGCACCCCGTCCAAAGATGGCGGTAATGCCAAACTATAGGACACATCTCCCACACGATCCAGGATCTCGAATGGGCCAATATACCTTGGACTCAGCTTCCCCCGAGCACCGAACCGGATCACTCCTCTGGTAGGTGATATCCTCAAGAATACATGATCTCCAACCTGGAACTCCAATGGCCTTCTCCGAGTGTCTGCCCAACTCTTCTGTCTACTCTGAGCAGCCCTGAGATGATTTCTGATAACCCTGACTTTCTCCGTAGTCTGCATCAGAATCTCTGGTCCCAAAGACTCCTCTCACCGACTTCATCCCAACAAATCGGTGATCGGCACTTCCTACCATACAATGCCTCAAAAGGTGCCATCTTAATACTTGCCTGGTAGCTGTTGTTATATGAAAACTCAGCCAAGTGAAGATGGTCTTCCCAAGATCCCCCAAAGTCAATCATGCAAGCCCTCAACATATCTTCAAGGATCTGGATAGTCCTCTCAGATTGTCCGTCTGTCTGAGGATGATAAGAAGTACTGAATTTCAGACGAGTTCCCAGACTCTCTTGGAGACTCTCTCCAGAAATGAGATCTGAATCTGGTGTCTCTATCTGACACAATACTAACAGGAACTCCATGCAGACGAACCACCTCCTTCATATACTTATCTGCCAGAACCTCTGTCGACTGGCCCACCCTGAATGGTATGAAGTGAGCTGACTTGGTGAGGCGATCAACTATCACCCACACCGCATTATTACCCTGGGACTCCGAGGTAATGCCGTCACAAAATCCATGGTGATATGCTCCCACTTCCACTCGGGTATCGGCAAAGGTTGAAGAAGTCCAGCTGGTCTCTGATGCTCGATCTTTATCTGCTGGCAAACCAAGCACTTAGCAACAAACTGGGCTATCTCCCTCTTCATGGCATTCCACCAAAAGTGCTTCTTCAGGTCCTGGTACATCTTGTTTCCTCCTGGATGTATAGAATAAGCTGAACTGTGTGCTTCCTCCAAAATCTTCTGTCTGACTTCCCTGGGGAACACAAAGTCTATCACCAAAATACAATGCACCATCTGGGTGAATGCAGATATCCGACCTCAATCCAGCCTCCACCTGAGCTCTGAATGTCTGCAATCTGGGGTCCTCCATCTGAGCTTCCTTGATCTCCTCTATCAATGATGACTGGATCTGTAAAGCCATGAACTGCCCGGCCTTATCACCCCCTTGCACTAACATCAAATCCAATCTGATGAATTCCTGAATCAACTCCCTCTGCTGTGTGAGGTGGACTAGCACTCTGTTCTCCGGCATCCTGCTCAGTGCATCAGGAACGGTATTGACTTTGCCTGGATGATACTGCAAGTCAATGTCATAGTCTGCCATAAGCTCCAACCACCTCCTCTGCCTCATATTCAACTCCTTCTGTGAGAAAATATACTTGAGGCTCTTGTGGTCTGTGTATATCAACACTTTGTCTCCCAGAAGGTAGTGTCTCCAGATCTTCAAAGCAAATATCACAGCTGCCAACTCCAAGTCATGAGTTGGGTAATTCCTCTCATGAGGCTTCAACTGCCTAGATGCATATGCTATAACATGATCATGTTGCATAAGCACACACCCCAGGCCTTTACCTGATGCATCACAGAAAATGACCATCCCTCCTCTTCCTGAAGGAGTCCTCAAGATTGGAGCTGTGATAAGCCTCTGCTTCAACTGCTCAAATGCTGCGTCACAATCTACTGTCCATATGTATCTCTCCCCTTTTCTGGTGAGCCTGGTCAACGGAGCTGCAAGTCTAGAGAAATCCTGGACAAAGCGCCTGTAATATCCGGCTAGTCCAAGAAAGCTCTTTATCTCAGTCACCGTCTTCGGAACTGGCCAATTCTGCACTGCCTGGACTTTACTGGGATCAACTGAAATTCCTTCTGCTGAAACTATGTGTCCGAGGAAGGCTATGCTGTCCAACCAGAATTCACACTTGCTCCTCTTGGCATGAAGCTGCTCTTGCTGGAGGGTCTGCAACACAATCCTCAAGTGCTCTGCATGCTCCTTCTCATTCCTTGAATAGATCAGGATGTCATCTATGAATACAACTACAAACTGATCTAGGTAAGGGGAGAACACTCGGTTCATCAAATCCATGAAAACCGCAGGGGCATTGGTGACTCCGAAAGGCATAACTAGAAATTCATAGTGGCCATATCGGGTCCTGAATGCCGTCTTCGGAACATCTTCCTTCTTCACCCTCAGCTGATGGTAACCCGACTGCAAATCTAACTTAGAAAATACACGGGCTCCATGGAGCTGATCAAATAAATCATCAATCCGGGGCAAGGGATACTTGTTCTTGATGGTGACCTTGTTCAACTCCCTATAATCAATACAAAGCCTCTTACCACCATCCTTCTTACTCGCCAAGAGTACCGGAGCTCCCCATGGTGAAGTGCTCGGCCGAATCAATCCCTTGTCCGAATACTCCTGCAGTTGCTTCTTCAGGATCTCCAACTCCGTCGGTGCCATCCTGTACGGAGCCTTGGATATAGGAGCTGTCCCTGGAACTGTATCAATGGAGAACTCCACTATCCTCTCCGGTGGAAGTCCTGAAATCTCAGCAAAGACTCCTGGAAATTCATCCCACACTGGCACTCCCTTCAGAACCTCCGAAGTGGTCATCTGAATCTCCTTCTTAGCAGGCTTCACTTCTCCGCTAAACTGGAACTCCGGCTGACGCGGGATTCTGAAATTGATCTTCCTCCCTCTACAGTCGATCACCGCATAGTACTGACTGAGCCAGGTCATGCCTAAGATTACGTCGTACCCTTTGGTGTCTAGTACGAGCATATCTATGGCCAAGGTCTTCCCACAAAGCTCCACTGGACAGTCAGCACAAACTCTAGAAGATATAACTACCCCATTCCCAGTACTTATCTCCCACTTGTGGTCTAAAGCCTTAACAGGTATGGATGAACAGCCACAAAATGGTCGGAGATATAACAGTGGGATGCACCCGAATCGAAGAGAGCGAGAACAGGTATAGAATGAACTCTGATGTTACCTGTAATCACCTCCTCTGAAGCCTCAGCTTCCTCAGCTGTCAGGTTGTAGGCCTGACCTCTGCCACGCCCTGCTGCTGTCCGGGCTCCTCTCTGCACTGGGCGAGCAACATGCGGTGGAGGAAGGGGAAGAGCTCTCCTCATCACTGGTCCCTGGTGCCTCTGCCCAACTGGCCCTGGTAGTGCCCTCTGTCCATTCTGCCCTTGAGGTGCCGGCAAGGTTTGATTGGCAAACCCCATTCTCCTGCGAGGACAGGTTTCCACGGCATGGTCTCGTGCTCCACACACCAAACACCATCCGTTTGCCCTCCGGCAATCCTGCTGAGAGTGTCCTGGTTTCTGGCAGAAATTGCAGATAAGACCTGGTCGAGCCACCTGGTAAGGAACTGCTCTGAATGGTTGCCTGGCCTGGACCTTCGCTGCTCTGGATGGTCCTCCTCTGCCCACCGGTACAAACGGCCTCTTCATGGCCTGGTTCTCTTGCTTCTTCTGAAACCCACGCTCCACCTCTCGAGCGATGGTGAGAACCTCAGCATAGGTCTTCAGCTGCTGGGGCATCAGAACATCTGGATCTCCATCTGTAAACCCTGCTGAAACCTGCTTGCCCTCTTCTCTTCATCTGACACCATGTAAGGGCAAAGCGACTCAGCCTGAGGAATTCTGCAGCATACTCATCTACGGATCTATCCCCCTGTTGAAGCCTGATGAATTGCTCCTCCATGTCCTTCTGAGCAGTGGCGGGAAAGAACCTGCTATAAAAGCTCTTGGAGAACGTATCCCAAGAGATAGGCTCCTTCAAGCGAGCCTCCTCTGCAAGCCACCAAGTCCTGGCTATGTCCTTCAGCTGTATCTTTGCAACCTCCACTTGGTTCTCCTTAGGCACCCTGGCGGCGTTCAGCAGATCGTTGGTGTCTGTCAACCACTGTTCAGCCTCCAATGGTCTCTCGACTCCGTGAATACGGCCGGTTTGCAGCCGCCGAAAGTCTGACCGTTCCCAGGCCTTTGCTCCTTCGGAGCTGCCACTCCTGCCTGAGGAGCTCAGTCTGCTGCTGCTGATTCTCCATCTGCTGTTGCTGGTTTCCCAGCATAGTCTGAATGATCCTCAGGACATCAGCACCCTCTCCCCCTACGGGTCCATTCGGTACTTGCCCGACATTGTTGCGACCCGAACGCCTCTCCATACCGAAAGGGATAAGATCTGGATTGGAAACAAAGGGAAGGAGTTTAGGATACGAGGAATGAATCAAGGACGAAGTCGAGAAGGACTATATAACTTTGTACATTGTAGTTGGCATTAGCAAATCACTAGAATTTGCCACTTGGTTGTACTTTTAGGTTTGAGAGCCAGGCTCTGATACCCTGTAACGCCTGAACGCCCCGATCCCATGATACGGGAACGTTACTGCAACGCATATACGTAGGTCAGATGGTGCCCCCACGTATATACGCTAAGCATAAGTACAACAAGTATCAAGTACAACACACACAGCGTGGTATAATCATATGCCAACTTACAATATAAGTACAAAGTTACACAAGTTATGATAAGCAAAAATCACTTTACAAGTGTCCTTTATCACAACCCAAGTCAAAAAGAACGATATACAACCAAAAATACAAAAGTGCTCACGTAAGGATGGAGATCCGTGAACTAAAAAGAAGTGTCGGGCAGGATAGATCTAGAGCTGGTCAGCCTGCTCTCCTAGGTAAGCCAAGTCCTCTGTGGAAGGCTCCACTTCGTTCCAAGCCTCAGAATCTGAATATGCAAATCCAAAGGGTCAAGACATAATACAACAAATAAAAGGTAGCCAAGTGGCAAGGATCATGACTAGAGATATGAAATAGTACTAAGTAACAATGCATGACAAGAGATGTAAACTAAGAAAGATAAAGTCATATGCAATAAATCTACAATTAATGTCTTATTATTATTACTTGTCTTACTGTGATATCTAGCTATGTGACCCAGCGTCCCAGAGCACATAGATCCATATCCTAGTGAAACAGGTTGTTATTGGAAACAGCGGTTGTATCGACGAACTATGTTTACAGTGTGTCCCGTGCATGCCCGGGACCACGGCCCAGTATTGTTCCGTTGCTTGAAGACGGAACCTGCCGCTAGGCTAAACAGGAGGGTCTTATGTATGCCCTTGTCATGACAGTAAACAGAAAGGGAGGAAGCACTCCCCTCGGTCCCCTGGAGTACCACAGGTGAGACCGGAAACATGGTGCACATCCTAATACACTGTAAACACGAACACATATCGATATCCGCATATTTCCCCCTGACCCATGTGTAAGTTGGTGCATTTTATGTAAAAGTCCGGTGTATCGTGCTTTGTTTTAGGAGATGGCATGATAGGTGGTGATGTTGCTATTTAACATGCCATGAAACGAATATATACTAACAAGTCATGAGGCAATAGGAGATGCCTCCATTCAGTTATATGTCATGTAGTGCTAGTATTGAAGCATGAAACAAGCAGGAAATAATACACATGTAACAAGTATAGGTACTAAATTTAGAACAGAAATTAACTATGACCCAGCCAGGATTAGTCGCTAGGGGTATTGGTTAGTCGACTACTAGGGTTTTCTAGTCGACTAGGAGTTTGGATTGATCGACTAAAACTGGGATACAGAGTGTTGGAATTCTGTTTCAGTGCATGCTAGTCGACTAGGGAGAAGGGGTTAGTCGACTAATAGGAAGTACTAGTCGACTAACAGACATTTCGGTCGTCTAGATCTGTGATACAGAAAGTTGGGTTTTCTGGTCCAGGATGGATTAGTCGACTAGGTGGATTCAGGAGTCGACTAATATGGGTTTCCAGAGAGTTTATTAGTCGACTGATATTTTGGGCAAGTCGACTAATACTGTGTTTTCCAGAAAAACTAAATTTCAGCTAAGTGTTCTAGTCGACTAGGTCTTAGGGTAAGTCGACTAATAGTGGGGAAATCAGTGTACAGGACAGAAATTCTGGAAACGTATTTGATGGCTAAATTCCTGGTTTTAGGTGACCTAAGTGTACAAGAAGTGTAAATACAGTGCTCTAAGGCTAATACAAGTCTTGGTGGTGAGTGAATTACTCCTTGGAATGGTTGGATTTGAGCTTAGATGACCTAAAATAGGATTTTTAGTGTGCAAGTGAACAAAGATTTCTACTTCAAGTATGTGATGTATGAACTAGGTCTTGGTGAGTAAGAACTCACCTGGAGGGGTCAAATCTGAAGCTTGATCCAAGGATGGAGGTGTTGCTCCATCCACAACTTGTAGTTGAAGCTAGGTTGAAGAACTAGCTCTTGGAGTTGCCTTGGGAGTAGTGGTTGAAGATGGAGCTCTAGGTGAAGTCCTTGATGAATCCCTTGTGATCTAGAGGTGGTTGTGAAGGGATTTGGGTGATCTCTTGAAGTTAGGGTTTGTTGAAGAGGAAGAAGAAGGGGATTTTGCAATTCCTCTCTTGATGAAGAAATGAGAAGGAAAGGGGAAATTTGCAATTGAAGGAATTTATATGTTGGGATTTATGTGAAGGGGTTGACATTTTGGTGAATGTGAGGGGTTATCTTGCAAAAGGAGGGGTGAGGTGAGTGTCCTCTCTTTGGCCTTGGCCGGCTGTGGGAGAGGAGAGAGTGAGTGGGGTTAGGTGAAGTGATGAGTGGGAAATGAGGTGGAAATGAAGTGGAATTTGGATTTTTGCAATTTTTTAAAAAGGTCCGAATTTCAAGTATCTCGGATTGGTCTGAAAATTTTACCAAAAATCAAGAATAAGATTTTAAGACTCATGGTGAAATTCGTTTGAAGAAATAATTGTAGTTTTAAAATTAAAATCCCGGAATCAGTCACCTGCCGACTCAGTTGGAATTTTCATAAATTTATAAAATCTCCAGAAAAAGAGTGTAGGTTGAAAATATGATTCTAAGAATAATGCCTAAAGGACCATCTAGAAATTCCTAACTGTTTGTGAGTTAAAAATCCTGGAATCGGTCAGCGGCACTGGCCGACACCGGTTTCGGATAAATTCATTTTAATTCCAGAAAATTCCAGAAAATCACATAAATCTAAAATATTGGAAATGATATTTGAAATTAAAATCGGTCAAATACGGAAGGTACATCGGAAATACGGTCAAAGGAC
>JAVJIF010031556.1:0-246754 GCA_038442645.1 Agave tequilana | reverse complement strand
GGAACGTCACTGCAACGCATATACGTAGGTCAGATGGTGCCCCCACGTATATACGCTAAGCATAAGTGCAACAAGTATCAGAGTACAACACACAGCGTGGTATATTCATATGCCAACTTACAAAATATAAGTACAAAGTACACAAGTTATGATAAGCAAAAATCACTTTACAAGTGTCCTTTATCACAACCCAAGTCCAAAAGAACGATATACAACCAAAAATACAAAGATGCTCACGTAAGGATGGAGATCCGTGAACCAAAAAGAAGTGTCGGGCAGGATAGATCTAGAGCTGGTCAGCCTGCTCTCCTAGGTAAGCCAAGTCCTCTGTGGAAGGCTCCACTTCGTTCCAAGCTCAGAATCTGAATATGCAAATCCAAAGGGTCAAGACATAATACAACAAATAAAAGATAGCCAAGTGGCAAGGATCATGAATAGAGATAATGAAATAGTACTAAGTAACAATGCATGACCAGAGATGTAAACTAAGAAAGGTAAAGTCATATGCAATAAATCTACAATTAATGTCTTATTATTATTACTTGTCTTACTGTGATATCTAACTATGTGACCCAGCGTCCCAGAGCACATAGATCCATATCCGAGTGAAACAAGGTTGTTATTGGAAACAGCGGTTGTATCGACGAAACTATGTTTACAGTGTGTCCCGTGCATGCCCGGGACCACGGCCCAGTATTGTTCCGTTGCTTGAAGACGGAACCTGCCGCTAGGCTAAACAGGAGGGTCTTATATATGCCCTTGTCATGACAGTAAACAGGAAAGGGAGGAAGCACTCCCCTCGGTCCCTGGAGTACCACAGGTAAGACCGGAAACATGGTGCACATCCTAATACCACTGTAAACACGAACACATATCGATATCCGCATATTTCCCCCTGACCCATGTGTAAGTTGGTGCATTTTATGTAAAAGTCCGGTGTATCATGCTTTGTTTTAAGAGATGGCATGATAGGTGGTGATGGTGCTATTTAACATGCCATGAAACGAATATATACAATAACAAGTCATGAGGCAATAGGAGATGCATCCATTCAGTTATATGTCATGTAGTGCTGGTATTGAAGCATGAACAAGCAGGAAATAATACACATGTAACAAGATAGGTACTAAATTTAGAAAAGAATTAACTATGACACACAGCCAGGATTAGTCGACTAGGGGTATTGGTTAGTCGACTAATAGGGTTTCTAGTCGACTAGGAGTTGGATTGATCGACTAAAACTGGGATACAGAGTGTTGGAATTCTGTTTCAGTGCATACTAGTCGACTAGGGTAAGAGGGTTAGTCGACTAATAGGAAGCACTAGTCGACTAACAGATATTTCGGTCGTCTAGGTCTTTGATACAGAAAGTTGGGTTTTCTGGTCCAGGATGGATTAGTCGACTAGGTGGATTCAGGAGTCGACTAATATGGTTTCCAGAGAGTTTATTAGTCGACTGATATTTTGGGCAAGTCGACTATACTGTGTTTCCAGAAAAACTAAATTTCAGCTAAGTGTTCTAGTCGACTAGGTCTTATGGTAAGTCGACTAATAGTGGGGAAAATCAGTGTACAGGACAGAATTCTGGAAACGTGTTTGATGGCTAAATTCCTGGTTTTAGGTGACCTATGTGTACAAGAAGTGTAAATACAGTGCTCTAAGGCTAATACAAGTCTTGGTGAGTGAATTACTCCCTTGGAATGGTTGGATTTGAGCTTAGATGACCTAAAAATAGGATTTTTTGTGTGCAAGTGAACAAGATTTCTACTTCAAGTATGTGATGTATGAACTAGGTCTTGGTGAGTAAGAACTCACCTGGAGGGGTCAAATCTGAAGCTTGATCCAAGGATGGAGGTGTTGGCTCCAATCCCCAACTTGTAGTTGAAGCTAGGTTGAAGAACTAGCTCTTGGAGTTGCCTTGGAGTAGTGGTTGAAGATGGAGCTCTAGATGAAGTCCTTGATGAATCCCTTGTGATCTAGAGGTGGTTGTGAAGGATTTGGGTGATCTCTTGAAGTTAGGGTTTGTTGAAGAGGAAGAAGAAGGGGATTTTGCAATTCCTCTCTGATGAAGAAATGAGAAGGAAAGGGGAAATTTGCAATTGAAGGAATTTATATGTTGGATTTATGTGAAGGGGTTGACATTTGGTGAAAGTGAGGGGTTATCTTGCAAAAGGAGGGGTGAGGTGAGTGTCCTCCTTTGGCCACTTGGCCGCTGTGGGAGAGGGAGAGAGTGAGTGGGGTTAGGTGAAGTGATGAGTGGGAAATGAGGTGGAAATGAAGTGGAATTTGGATTTTTGCAATTTTTTGAAAAAAAGTCCGAATTTCAAGTATCTCGGATTGGTCTGAAAATTTTACCAAAAATCAAGAATAAGATTAAGACTCATGGTGAAATTCGTTTGAAGAAATAATTTGTAGTTTTAAAATTAAAAATCCCGGAATCAGTCACCTGCCGACTCAGTTGGAATTTTCATAAATTTATAAAATCTCCAGAAAAAGAGTGTAGGTTGAAAATATGATTCTAAGGAATAATGCCTAAAGGACCATCTAGAAATTCCTAACTGTTTGTGAGTTAAAATCCTGGAATCGGTCAGCGGCACTGGCCGACACCGGTTTCGGAGAAATTCATTTTAATTCCAGAAAATTCAGAAAATCACATATAATCTAAATATTGGAAAATGATATTTGAATTATTAAAATCGGTCAAATACGGAAGGTACATCGGAAAATACGGTCAAAGGACTGGATACGTAACTAGGCACGTATTCCGGGAGAGGGGTATTACAATCTACCCACCTTACAAAAATTTCGTCCTCGAAATTTCATAAGGTGAAGGATAACAGGAAAAGCAACAGATAGATATGGATACAAGGAAAGATAACGTAAAGAAGAGTAGAAGAAAAGAGTCTTACCCAATCAAGGTGTGAAGAGTTGAGGATAACGCTCCCGGATAACGTCCTCACGCTCCCAAGTGGCCTCTCCTGGCGCATGCCTGTTCCATGACACCAATACCAATGGAATAGCTCTGTTCTTCAGTGTCTTGACACTCCTATCCAGGATGGCCAACGGCTGCTCTTGGTATGATAAATCCGGTTGTAACTCCAGCTCAGAATAATCCAGAATATGGCTGTCATCCCTGACATACTTCCTCAACTGAGACACGTGGAAGACATTATGCACCCCGTCAAAGATGGCGGTAATGCCAATCTATAGGACACATCTCCCACACGATCCAGGATCTCGAATGGGCCAATATACCTTGGACTTAGCTTCCCACGAGCACCGAACCGGATCACTCCCTTGGTAGGTGATATCCTCAAGAATACATGATCTCCAACCTGGAACTCTAATGGCCTTCTCCGAGTGTCTGCCCAACTCTTCTGCCTACTCTGAGCAGCCCTGAGATGATTTCTGATAACCCTGACTTTCTCTGTAGTCTGCATCAGAATCTCTGGTCCCAAAAGACTCCTCTCACCGACTTCATCCCAACAAATCGGTGATCGGCACTTCCTACCATACAATGCCTCAAAGGGGGCCATCTTAATACTTGCCTGGTAGCTGTTGTTATATGAAAACTCAGCCAAGTGAGATGGTCTTCCCAAGATCCCCCAAAGTCAATCATGCAAGCCCTCAACATATCTTCAAGGATCTGGATAGTCCTCTCAGATTGTCCGTCCGTCTGAGGATGATAAGAAGTACTGAATTTCAGACGAGTTCCCAGACTTTCTTGGAGACTTCCCCAGAAATGAGATCTGAATCTGGTGTCTCTATCTGACACAATACTAACTACTCCATGCAGACGAACCACCTCCTTCATATACTTATCTGCCAGAACCTCTGTTGACTGGCCTACCCTGAATGGTATGAAGTGAGCTGACTTGGTGAGGCGATCAACTATCACCCACACCGCATTATTACCCCTGGGACTCCGAGGCAATGCCGTCACGAAGTCCATGTGATGTGCTCCCATTTCCACTCGGGTATCGGCAAGGGTTGAAGAAGTCCAGCTGATCTCTGATGCTCGATCTTTATCTGCTGGCAAACCAAGCACTTAGCAACAAACTGGGCTATCTCCCTCTTCATGGCATTCCACCAAAAGTGCTTCTTCAGATCCTGGTACATCTTGTTTCCCCCAGGGTGTATAGAATAAGCTGAACTGTGTGCTTCCTCCAAAATCTTCTGTCTGACTTCTCCTCGGGGAACACAAAGTCTATCACCAAAATACAATGCACCACCAGGGTGAATGCAGATATCCGACCTCAATCCAGCCTCCACCTGAGCTCTGAATGTCTGCAATCTGGGGTCCTCCTTCTGAGCTTCCTTGATCTCCTCTATCAATGATGACTGGATCTGTAAAGCCATGAACTGCCCGCCTTATCACCTCCTTGCACTAACATCAAATCCAATCTGATGAATTCCTGAATCAACTCCCTCTGCTGTGTGAGGTGGACTAGCACTGTTCTCCGGCATCCTGCTCAGTGCATCAGGAACGGTATTGACTTTGCCTGGATGATACTGCAAGTCAATATCGTAGTCTGCCATCAGCTCCAGCCACCGCCTCTGCCTCATGTTCAAACTCCTTCTGTGAGAAAATATACTTGAGGCTCTTGTGATCTGTGTATATCAACACTTTGTCTCCCAGAAGGTAGTGTCTCCAGATCTTCAAAGCAAATATCACAGCTGCCAACTCCAAGTCATGAGTTGGGTAATTCCTCTCATGAGGCTTCAACTGCCTAGATGCATATGCTATAACATGATCCTGTTGCATAAGCACACACCCCAGGCCTTTACCGATGCATCACAGAAAATGACCATCCCTCCTCTTCCTGAAGGAGTCCTCAAGATTGGAGCTGTGATAAGCCTCTGCTTCAACTGCTCAAATGCTGCATCACAATCTTCTGTCCATATGAAACTCTCCCCTTTTCTGGTGAGCCTGGTCAACGGAGCTGCAAGTCTAGAGAAATCCTGGACAAAGCGCCTGTAATATCCGGCTAGTCCAAGAAAGCTCTTTATCTCAGTCACCGTCTTCGGAACTGGCCAATTCTGCACTGCCTGGACTTTACTGGGATCAACTGAAATTCCTTCTGCTGAAACTATGTGTCCGAGGAAGGCTATGCTGTCCAACCAGAATTCACACTTGCTCCTCTTGGCATGAAGCTGCTCTTGCTGGAGGGTCTGCAACACAATCCTCAAGTGCTCTGCATGCTCCTTCTCATTCCTTGAATAGATCAGGATGTCATCTATGAATACAACTACAAACTGATCTAGGTAAGGGGAGAACACTCGGTTCATCAAGTCCATGAAAACCGCAGGGGCATTGGTGACTCCGAAAGGCATAACTAGAAATTCATAGTGGCCATAACGGGTCCTGAATGCCGTCTTCGGAACATCCTCTTTCTTCACCCTCAGCTGATGGTAACCCGACTGCAAATCTAACTTAGAAAATACACGGGCTCCATGGAGCTGATCAAACAAATCATCAATCCGGGCAAGGGATACTTGTTCTTGATGGTGACCTTGTTCAACTCCCTATAATCAATACAAAGCCTCTTACCACCATCCTTCTTATTCGCCAAGAGCACTGGAGCTCCCCATGGTGAAGTGCTCGGCCGAATCAATCCCTTGTCCGAATACTCCTGCAGCTGCTTCTTCAGATCTCCAACTCCGTCGGTGCCATCCTGTACGGAGCCTTGGATATAGGAGCTGTCCCTGGAACTGTATCAATTGAGAACTCCACTATCCTCTCCGGTGGAAGTCCTGAAATCTCAGCAAAGACTCCTGGAAATTCATCCCACACTGGCACTCCCTTCAGAACCTCCGAAGTGGTCATCTGAATCTTCTCTTAGCAGGCTTCACCTCTCCACTAAACTGGAACTCCGGCTGATGCGGGATTCTGAAATTGATCTTCCTCCCTCTACAGTCGATCACCGCATAGTACTGACTGAGCCAGGTCATGCCTAAGATTACGTCGTACCCTTTGGTGTCTAGTACGAGCATATCTATGGCCAAGGTCTTCCCACAAAGCTCCACTGGACAGTCAGCACAAACTCTAGAAGATACAACTACCCCATTCCCTGTACTTATCTCCCACTTGTGGTCTAAAGCCTTAACAGGTATGGAATGAACAGCCACAAAATGGTCGGAGATATAACAGTGGGATGCCCCGAATCGAAGAGAGCGAGAACAGGTATAGAATGAACTCTGATGTTACCTGTAATCACCTCCTCTGAAGCCTCAGCCTCCTCTGCTGTCAGGTTGTAGGCCTGACCTCTGCCACGCCCTGCTGCTGTCCGGCTCCTCTCTGCACTGGGCGAGCAACATGCGGTGGAGGAAGGGGAAGAGCTCTCCTCATCACTGGTCCCTGGTGCCTCTGCCCAACTGGCCCTGGTAGTGCCCTCTGTCCATTCTGCCCTTGAGGTGCCGGCAAGGTTTGGGTAGCAAACCCCACTCTCCTGTGTGGACAGGTCTCCACGGCATGGTCTCGTGCTCCACACACCAAACACCATCCGTTTGCCCTCCGGCAATTCTGCTGGGAGTGTCCTGGCTTCTGGCAGAAATTGCAGATAAACCTGGTCGAGCCACCTGGTAAGGAACTGCCCTGAATGGTTGCCTGGCCTGGACCTTCGCTGCTCTGGAGGGTCCTCCTCTGCCCACCGGTACAAACGGCCTCTTCATGGCCTGGTTCTCTTGCTTCTTCTGAAACCCACGCTCCACCTCTCGAGCGATGGTGAGAACCTCAGCATAGGTCTTCAGCTGCTGGGGCATCAGAAACATCTGGATCTCCATCTGTAAACCCTGCTGAAACCTGCTTGCCCTCTTCTCTTCATCTGACACCATGTAAGGGGCAAAGCGACTCAGCCTGAGGAATTCTGCAGCATACTCATCTACAGATCTATCCCCCTGTTGAAGCCTGATGAATTGCTCCTCCATGTCCTTCTGAGCAGTGGCGGGAAGAAACCTGCTATAAAAGCTCTTGGAGAACGTATCCCAAGAGATAGGCTCCTTCAAGCGAGCCTCCTCTGCAAGCCACCAAGTCCTGGCTATGTCCTTCAGCTGTATCTTTGCAACCTCCACTTGGTTCTCCTTAGGCACCCTGGCGGCGTTCAGCAGATCGGTGGTGTCTGTCAACCACTGTTCAGCCTCCAATGGTCTCTCGACTCCCGTGAATACGGCCGGTTGCAGCCGCCGAAAGTCTGACACGTTCCCAGGCCTTAGCTCCTTCGGAGCTGCCAACTCCTGCCTGAGGAGCTCAGTCTGCTGCTGCTGATCTCCATCTGCTGTTGCTGATTTCCCAGCATAGTCTGAATGATCCTCAGGACATCAGCACCCTCTCCTCCTACGGGTCCATTCGGTACTTGCCCGACATTGTTGCGACCCGAACGTCTCTCCATACCGAAAGGGATAAGATCTGGAATTGGAAACAAAGGGAAGGAGTTTAGGATACGAGGATCGAATCAAGGACGAAGTCAAGAAGGACTATATAACTTTGTACATTGTAGTTGGCATTAGCAAATCACTAGAATTTGCTACTTGGTTGTACTTTTAGGTTTGAGAGCCTAGGCTCTGATACCAACCTGTAACGCCCGATCCCAAAGATACGGGAACGTCACTGCAACGCATATACGTAGGTCAGATGGTGCCCCCACGTATATACGCTAAGCATAAGTGCAACAAGTATCAGAGTACAACACACAGCGTGGTATATTCATATGCCAACTTACAAAATATAAGTACAAAGTTACACAAGTTATGATAAGCAAAAATCACTTTACAAGTGTCCTTTATCACAACCCAAGTCCAAAAGAACGATATACAACCAAAATACAAAGATGCTCACGTAAGGATGGAGATCTGTGAACCAAAAAGAAGTGTCGGGCAGGATAGATCTAGAGCTGGTCAGCCTGCTCTCCTAGGTAAGCCAAGTCCTCTGTGGAAGGCTCCACTTCGTTCCAAGCCTCAGAATCTGAATATGCAAATCCAAAGGGTCAAGACATAATACAACAAATAAAAGATAGCCAAGTGGCAAGGATCATGAATAGAGATAATGAAATAGTACTAAGTAACAATGCATGACCAGAGATGTAAACTAAGAAAGGTAAAGTCATATGCAATAAATCTACAATTAATGTCTTATTATTATTACTTGTCTTACTGTGATATCTAACTATGTGACCCAGCGTCCCAGAGCACATAGATCCATATCCGAGTGAAACAAGGTTGTTATTGGAAACAGCGGTTGTATCGACGAACTATGTTTACAGTGTGTCCCGTGCATGCCCGGGACCACGGCCCAGTATTGTTCCGTTGCTTGAAGACGGAACCTGCCGCTAGGCTAAACAGGAGGGTCTTATATATGCCCTTGTCATGACAGTAAACAGGAAAGGGAGGAAGCACTCCCCTCGGTCCCCTGGAGTACCACAGGTAAGACCGGAAACATGGTGCACATCCTAATACCACTGTAAACACGAACACATATCGATATCCGCATATTTCCCCCTGACCCATGTGTAAGTTGGTGCATTTTATGTAAAAGTCCGGTGTATCATGCTTTGTTTTAAGAGATGGCATGATAGGTGGTGATGGTGCTATTTAACATGCCATGAAACGAATATATACAATAACAAGTCATGAGGCAATAGGAGATGCATCCATTCAGTTATATGTCATGTAGTGCTGGTATTGAAGCATGAACAAGCAGGAAATAATACACATGTAACAAGTATAGGTACTAAATTTAGAAAAGAAATTAACTATGACACACAGCCAGGATTAGTCGACTAGGGGTATTGGTTAGTCGACTAATAGGGTTTCTAGTCGACTAGGAGTTTGGATTGATCGACTAAAACTGGGATACAGAGTGTTGGAATTCTGTTTCAGTGCATACTATCGACTAGGGTAAGAGGGTTAGTCGACTAATAGGAAGCACTAGTCGACTAACAGATATTTCGGTCGTCTAGGTCTTTGATACAGAAAGTTGGGTTTTCTGGTCCAGGATGGATTAGTCGACTAGGTGGATTCAGGAGTCGACTAATATGGGTTTCCAGAGAGTTTATTAGTCGACTGATATTTTGGGCAAGTCGACTAATACTGTGTTTTCCAGAAAAACTAAATTTCAGCTAAGTGTTCTAGTCGACTAGGTCTTATGGTAAGTCGACTAATAGTGGGGAAAATCAGTGTACAGGACAGAAATTCTGGAAACGTGTTGATGGCTAAATTCCTGGTTTTAGGTGACCTATGTGTACAAGAAGTGTAAATACAGTGCTCTAAGGCTAATACAAGTCTTGGTGAGTGAATTACTCCCTTGGAATGGTTGGATTTGAGCTTAGATGACCTAAAAATAGGATTTTTTGTGTGCAAGTGAACAAAGATTTCTACTTCAAGTATGTGATGTATGAACTAGGTCTTGGTGAGTAAGAACTCACCTGGAGGGGTCAAATCTGAAGCTTGATCCAAGGATGGAGGTGTTGGCTCCAATCCCCAACTTGTAGTTGAAGCTAGGTTGAAGAACTAGCTCTTGGAGTTGCCTTGGGGAGTAGTGGTTGAAGATGGAGCTCTAGATGAAGTCCTTGATGAATCCCTTGTGATCTAGAGGTGGTTGTGAAGGGATTTGGGTGATCTCTTGAAGTTAGGGTTTATTGAAGAGGAAGAAGAAGGGGATTTTGCAATTCCTCTCTTGATGAAGAAATGAGAAGGAAAGGGGAATTTGCAATTGAAGGAATTTATATGTTGGATTTATGTGAAGGGGTTGACATTTTGGTGAAAGTGAGGGGTTATCTTGCAAAAGGAGGGGTGAGGTGAGTGTCCTCTCTTTGGCCACTTGGCCGCTGTGGGAGAGGGAGAGAGTGAGTGGGGTTAGGTGAAGTGATGAGTGGGAAATGAGGTGGAAATGAAGTGGAATTTGGATTTTTGCAATTTTGAAAAAAAGTCCGAATTTCAAGTATCTCGGATTGGTCTGAAAATTTTACCAAAAATCAAGAATAAGATTTTAAGACTCATGGTGAAATTCGTTTGAAGAAATAATTTGTAGTTTTAAAATTAAAAATCCCGGAATCAGTCACCTGCCGACTCAGTTGGAATTTTCATAAATTTATAAAAATCTCCAGAAAAGAGTGTAGGTTGAAAATATGATTCTAAGAATAATGCCTAAAGGACCATCTAGAAATTCCTAACTGTTTGTGAGTTAAAAATCTGGAATCGGTCAGCGGCACTGGCCGACACCGGTTTCGGAGAAATTCATTTTAATTCCAGAAAATTCCAGAAAATCACATATAATCTAAAATATTGGAAAATGATATTTGAAATTAAAATCGGTCAAATACGGAAGGTACATCGGAAAATACGGTCAAAGGACTGGATACGTAACTAGGCACGTATTCCGGGAGAGGGGTATTACAGGAACTCAGGGGTTTACAGGGTCGATTGGCGTACATCCGCAGGTTCATCTCAACCTCTCCGGAAGATGCCAGCCCTTCGCTAAGTTGATGAAGAAGGGTGTCTCGTTCATTTGGGACGATGCTTGCCAACAAGCGTTTGAGGAAATCAAACAATACCTCACCCAACCACCAGTCCTTGCAGCCCCGGTGTCCGGAAAACCTTTCCTGGTGTACGTCCGGGCAATGGACCATTCTTTGGGAGCTCTACTAGCTCAGAATGATGAAGAAGGACGAGAACAGGCAATCTACTATCTGAGTAGAATAATGATCGGAGCCGAACATCGGTACAACCCGATCGAGAAGGAATGTTTGGCACTAGTGTTCGCCATTCAGAAAATGCGACACTATCTGATAGACCAGACTATAAATGTCATATCAAAAGTCAACCCCCTGAGGTTACTTATGACAAAGCCTTCTTCACTAAATGGCCGGCTGGCAAAATGGGCCATGTTGCTATCCCAGTATGATATGTACTTTCTGCCGCAGAAAGCCATTAAGGGACAAGCGGTGGCAGACTTCCTAGCTGAACACCCAGATCCGAGGGCAGCCAAAGTCTACGAGGATCTCCCAGACGAAGTGGCCGAAGTCTACCTGACTCAGACATCGTTCGAAAGTCAAGTGTGGCAACTTTTCTTCGACGGTGCATCAAGGACAAGCCCCAAGGGACACGTAGTGGCGGGGGTTGGAGTAGTACTTGTCTCCCCACAAAATTATGTGATCCCTGAGCTGTCTCGCTAACGGAGCCTTGTTCCAACAATGTGGCGGAGTACAATGCTCTATTGATCGGGATGCAGCTCGCCGATGAGATTGGCGTTAAAAATCTCGAGGCATACGGTGACTCTAAACTCATCGTCAGCCAAATTCGCGGGGAGTACGAAGTCAGACATGAAGACTTAGTACCCTATTACAACGCAACTATCCGCATGGCCGAGGGTTTGCTAACTTCTACATCGACCATATACCGCGCAGGCAAAATGCGCACGCCGATGCACTCGCATCCCTTGCAGCCTCCCTAGCTCTTCCAGCTGGAGCAATGGAGAAAATATTCGTCTACAGCCACGACTTGCATTGCCCGAAAAATACTCTCGAGGACTATCAGGAGTCAAAGGGAGATTGTCGAGGCAAAGAAGTGCTGGAATTGTCGGCCGGTCCAGAGCTTAAAGACTAGCGATTCCCCTACATCGACTATGTCTTGTACGGCATCCTGCCTGAGGACGCCAAAGAGGCAGCTGCCAATCGAAGGAAAGCCCCTAAGTTTTACTATAATGCGATTACACGAACATTGTATCGTCGGTCGCATGACGGGATCTTACTCCGGTGCCTCTCACCAAAAGAGGCCCAGGAAGTATTGAAAGAGGCCCACGACGGAACGTGCGGAGCCCATTAACCTGGCCCAAAACTGGCACATCGACTCCAAAGATTGGGTTACTATTGGCCCAAGATGGTTGCCGACGCCGTCGCCTATGCCAAAAGATGTCACGCTTGCCAAATACATGGAGATTTTATCCATCAGCACCAGGGTACCTCCACTCTTCGACCTCTACATGGCCATTTAAAATGTAGGGGATGGATGTGGTTGGTCCTATTAGCCCACCATCATCAAAGGGACATCGGTTCATTCTAGCAATAACCGATTACTTCTCCAAATGGGCTGAAGCCATTCCTTTGAAGGAGGTGAAGTCGTCCAACGTGATCAAGTTCGTAAAACATCACGTTATTTACCGTTTCGGTGTACCCCGGCGGATTGTCCATGACAATGGACCCCAGTTCATCAGCCAGGCATTCCAGAGATTCTGCGCTAAGTTCAGAATCCAGAGTGTGTCCTCAACGGCATACTATCCTGCCGCTAATGGCCTCGCAGAAGCTTTCAACAAGACCATTGGCAAGCTTCTCAAAAAGTTCGTCTCGAAGAGTCAACGCGACTGGGACGACAAGCTAGGCGAATGCTTATGGGCCTATCGCACAACAGTACGAACCCCGACAAAGGCCACGCCGTTTTCCTTGGTATACGGATGTGAAGCCGTGCTCCCCCTGGAAATCCAAATTCCATCTCTACGCGTCGCCTTGACAGCGGAGATGACGACAGAGGAGAAGCATCGACAGCGACTCCAGGAACTGGAGGCCTTAGACGACAAACGTCTGCAAGCCCAACAGCAAATCGAGCTCTACCAAGCTCGAATCACCAGAGCCTTCAACAAGAAAGTTAAAGTACGAACTTTCAAGAAAGGCGATCTTGTCTTAGCCGTCAGAAGACCCATGGTGATGACGCACAAGACAAAAGGAAAATTCCAACCCAAATGGGAAGGACCATTTGTGGTAGAGTCAGTCTACTCAAATGGGTCATATCGCCTCATAACCTTGAATGGCGATACACTTATGATGCCAATCAATGGCAGATTCTGAAGAAATACTATCCTTAGATGATATTCTTCCGCTGATCAAGTTAAAAATACACCTCTGATCAAAACAAGAAGGGCTTCTTCATTAATATCCGACGCCTCCGACGGCTAAGGATAGAGGAAAATGTTGGCTTTTAAGTCCAACATAAGTCTTCGACAACTCATCATGCTGAGGAGAATAGCATGGCTAGCCCAACTCAAACGGTAGTTGGTAAAGACACCTCAAACCCGTTGACAGCTGAGGATTTGCTAAAAATCCTAAGGGAACGTTCCCATTTGATCCGACGCCTCCGACGGCTAAGCATAGAGGAAAATGTTTGCTTTTAAGCCCAACATAAGTCTTCGACAACTCATCATGCTGAGGGGAATAGCATGGCTAGCCCAACTCAAACGGTAGTTGGTAAAGGTACTCAAATCCGTTGATAGCTGGGGGTTTGCTAAAAATCCTAAGTGGACTTGATTCCACTCTTTCCTCCAAAATCCCTTACCAATTCTCATCCATAGAATGGTAGGACCACCAAAAAAAAAACAATCGTTGCCAAGTTAACACCATACCTCTGGTAATGAGATACCCCTTGTGGAGTACAAATCTCGCTTGTCAACTCTACATTTTGCCAAGTTAACACTACACCTCTGGCACTTCAAATCTCACTTGTCAATTCTCATCCATAGAATGACATGTCCTCAAACTGTTTTTGGCTCAAGCCAATTCTTGTCAAGTTAATATCACACCTCTGACAAAACTACTGTTTAAGTTAACATTATACCTCTAAGCAGTACTTCAAGTTTCTGCCAGGTTTAATATTACACCTCTGACAGTCACTTTTCTTCAGTCTTCCACATTGAAGCTGAAATGAATGATGCCAAGTTAACACTACACCTCTAGCATCTGAGTCATCGCTAAGTTCAACAATACACCTATGGCCATGACCTTTCCTCGACTTCCTTGTCCAAGTCGAGATGACCAATGCTAAGTTCAACATTACACCTCTAGCATTACCTCACTGTTAAGTTAAACATCACACCTATGGCAGTGACATTCTCAGTTTTCCTAAACAAAACTGAAATACTTCTGAGTTAAGGTAATATCACACCTCTGACTTGCATCCTTGTCAAGTTAACATTACACTTCCGACAAGACCACTTTCAACCCGTCAAGTTAATATCACACCTCTGATGGTAACAAACCTTCCTAGACTCTCCACGAGTCTAATCTCACTTGTTATTCTCTTCAATAGAATAACAGGTCCACCTAAAAACATTGTTAGGTTAATATTACACCAATAACAGTGTTTTCATCAAATCCCCAGCTGAACTCGATTAGTTAATTCTAAACCTCTGATCAGAGTTCACCCTCCCTGGGGGTACCAATTCTACTTGTCGCTTTCTCTTATAAAGTGGCAGGTCCACCAAAAATTATTTCATCTCTGTCAAGTTAATATTACACCTCTGACAGTACTGTGAGAGTTCCTGAAATAGGACCTTTCCCTCCAAAGTTTGATTTGTTGAGATTATCATCATAATTTTGACAAAGTCAGAGATTCTTTGCTTCTATGGGTCCAAGACAAAAAAAAAAAAAATTCAAGACAATGAAAGAGGCAAAAAGAAAAGTGTCACTTTTATTTATTTCCAAACATATGAAAGTGATACAAAACGCTCTCTTATACAATAAGATTGAGTGTTACAGTCCAGACGCTCTCTTATGCCATGAGATTGAGCATTACAATTAAGGAGTACAAAGAAGTCCCTCTCTCTCTTAGAGGTTGCACTCACTCCTTATAAGCCGCGTCTGATTCCAAGTGCGCGATGTTTTGTGACTACAATAGAAGCTGGTTACACCACGATGCATGATGTAAGCATCGAAAGCGCCCTAGCTGACTAAGCTAAGAGCAATGGTGTTCTTGAGGTCTGGTGGCAACAGAAGGTCCTGCAACCCTTCGTTCAGGCGCGTCTCTTTCCCTAGCAGGCCATCCAACGGACATAGACTGTCCTTGATGTCACTTCTGGGTGGGAGAGGAAGAGGATCTTGTCCGCCACCACAACCGCCGGAGCCCTCATCGCCGTCATGCATAGCCTGACCATCTCTTGCAAGCAGGCTTGAATGGCGAAGCAGATCTGAAGAGACCTTGGCGAGGGTTGGGTCCTCGTCAGAGATGTAATATACTCTCTTATAGGTGACGAGGACCATAATATACTCTCTTATAGGTGAACATCAAACAAGTTCGCCGGCCAAAGCATCCTTCCAGGGGCCCAGCAAACCAGCAAGCCTGCCTGCAAGAAATGAAACAAAGGAATCAGAACAATCTGCAACTTAGTATGTTTCAACAGAGAAAAACCAAGTCGCAAATGCAGACTGCAGACGCGGGAATGATCCACGCAGTCAGCCAAGCAGACGCGGGAATGATCCACGCAGTCAGCCAAGCAGACGCGGAAATGACCCACGCAGTGAGCCAAACTGCTGCGTCAGCAGAGACAAACGCGAATCAAAACGCGGTCTCATTCTGCGCCCAAGTCGAAAGCACAGACGCCGAAAAGGCACAGACGCCGAAAGTTGCCATCTCCTTGTTGAGTGAACAAGAGTTGCAAGGCTCGGGTCTGAAACCTTTTTGGAATTCGTCCAAGGCAGTGGCTATAAAACGCCCCAAGACAGTGGCTATAAAACGCCCCAAGACAGTGGCTATAAAACGCCCCAAGACAGTGGCTTTGAAACGCAAGCTTTATGAACAAAGCCAGCGCCAAGTGCCAAAGACCCCTGCACTCGCGTCCAGAGAAGTTCAAGTCTGTGGCGCAAATTCCAGAAGGGATGCACCAACACAGACTTCGTGAGGGGGTCCAGATAATGATGATGCCAAGGTACAGACCGTGGTAGATTAAAATATCATGGCTAATCGGGACGGCGTACCAACAGAGGCTTCTACCAAGAGTCGGGCTCTCTGCGTCCAGACGCGGACGTGCAAGATGATCAGAGAGACACTCTGTCCCGAAGAGACCAAACAGGAGCATACAAGCCCTGGGTCATCTTCATCCACAGGGCCATCCTCATCCATGGAGACAATACTCTGAAGAGGATGAAGGTTCTCAGAGCGCTCGCTCTCAAAAAGAAAACAGTCCAAAGATTGGGTTGAAGGGAGAGGGTGCGCCCTATTTATAGACAGCCCCGATAACTGCAGTTAATGATCTCCTAATCTGAACCGCCGGCCTTTATGACCGCACGATTGTTAAGGTCCAATAAGGGACTGACGCGTGTAACGCCGCTTCGAAAACCGTCGCAGGCGCCAATCTCCAACCACCCGCATCGGTTTCTCATTAAAGGGAATTAACGCTCAAGACCAATAAGAAGCCGACGCGTGGATAACCGCTTCGGAAAACAGCGGAAAATCTGCATTTCCGATCATCAATAGAGATTTGAAGATCACATCAAATCTTTATGACAGCTGTATGTAACGCCTGGGAGGTTACACCAAGACGCAGACTGAAGAACCGTATCCAAAATTCGCGTCCCCTCCCCAGATTGGATGACGATCACCCGCGTCCTAGAGGAATGTCCGCGTGATGCAAAGTCGCGTCCCTCAGCAAACGGGGTCCTTTTTAAGGAAAACACTTAGTCCATTTTGGGATTAATGGAAAATGCATGAGGCTGCGTCCCTCGCGTCTGCTTGATCCGCGTCTTTTCTAGCGAAGCAAATTCGCGTCTCTCCCTACAGACGGATGCCGCGTCTTCTGAACTCATGGCCGCGTCTCCCTATGGATTGACGCTGCGTTCCGCCCAAAGAACTTAGTTCTGCCCAAGTTCTTCTGAACTGATACCCGCGTCTCCCTGTGAACAGAGGCCACGAGTCGATGCTGCGTTTCATTGAAAGAACTTAGTCTTACCTAAGTTCAGTATTCACAGCCAGTGATCAAGAAGTTGGATTCATCCGCAGCTAAGCAAAGAAGATCGGACAAAAAAATGTCCTTTTTATACCAAAAGTGGATACAAACACTCTGATAAATAGAGTGTCCTTTTCTTTAAAAAAAAAAAGAAAAGAAAAGAAGGCTAAATGTCCTGGTTCGCCAAGGAACGGATTTGCTCCCTGAGATGATGCATCTTGATCTGACGTGCCTTCTCAGCCTCCATCATGGCTTGGACCCGCAGCTCCTCTTCAGATAGGAAGGGTTTGCAGCCAGCTGCGCTCGCAGAGATTCCACCCTGGAAGAATGTAGAGACAGACTCTCTTCAGCTCGTGCCTTAGCCGCCTGTTGCTCCGCAAGCTCCTCTTTGATGGTAACAAGCTTCTTCTCATTGATCGCAAGCACAGCTTCTGCCTTGGCAATGGTGTCCCGAGCCTTGGCGATGGTGTCCCGAGCACTGATGATGACGTGCTCCGTGCTCTGCATGACAATCTCGGATTCCCTTGAATCGTCAGTTAGTTTCTGACATTCAGCCTGGGAATATTCGAGGCTGCGCGTCTCTGCATCTATTGTGCCTCTGCCTCCTGTCGCTCTTGTTCTTGAGCAGCTAAGAGCCGGGTTAGGGTGGCCTGGGCCTCACTAGAAGAGCTAGCATTTTCCAAAGACTTCAGCTCGTGCAGGCCGTCTCCCAGTTGCTCCACCACCCGCAGACACGCCTGCGCAAGTGAGGGGCCTCCGGTTAATTCGACGTTTCTCGGCCAGATTTCTGAGAAGCGTCTGGGCAAAATTGAAGGAGCTGCTTCCACGTAAGATGAGATCAATACATGATCCCATCGAAGCAAAGAATTGTTGCACCATCTGGCGTGCCAGTTCCCCCATATCATCACCACCTGGGAAGCTTCCCGACCCCTTTTCTGTTACGGGATAAGGCGGATCTTCTCGCACAAGAGTTGTGCTGACCACCGATACGGCTAGAGCAGAAGTAGCCTCGGGCGTTTCCAGAGGTGCTATCTCTGTGGGAACCTCCTCCTCAGAAACTTCAGCCGAGACCTGAGCCGTGTGGCCTTCTGGAGGGATATCAATCATTGGACTCTCCACCTGAGCCCCCTTAGTGTAGGGGCCGGAAAACTTGGTGGTCGGAGAAAGTGGTTTTAGCTGTAAAAGATTTCCTTGATTCAAGCGAAACGATTACAACCAAAAGAACTACTCTTCCTTCTTTTCCAGTTACAAGGGAGGGAGGATGTCTGAATCTTCCCTTTGTTTAATGCTGGTTCTTCGTGTGGCGATGGAGAGTGAATCTTGTTCTCCGTTGACCAGATGACCGTCCTGGACCGTCGGGGGTCTTCTCTTCGGTTGGTAGAAAGAGTAACTCAGCTCCGTCTACCAAAACTCTCAAAGAGGAGGTAGGCGAAGAGCGGTTAGTACTCAGTAAGCTCGCTTGAAGAGTCTCCTCCCTCTGTCTGTTGTTGAAGTTGTGCTTCTCTCTTGATGATCGATCTTGATGATGCCTTGACCTTCTTAATTTTTGACCTTTCCAAAGCTTCGATCCTTGTCAAAGCCTCGATCCTTGCCAAAACTTCGATCTCTCAAAAAGCCTCTCTGTGTATCTCTCTCCCCTCTTCATAGCAAACAAGGCTATTTATAGGGGTCTCAGGGGGTGAAGGTGCCTCCTGAAAACGCTCCCGAATGAGGGGCCACTACCCGCTACATGCGCGGTGACTGGCCCCGCAATCAGGGCAGTTGCAACTGAGACGCGGGCGTTGGGCCGAACGCGCCTTGAAGTTTGAGACGCGGGCGTCGAGCCAAACGCGCCTTAAAGCTGAGACGCGGGCGTCGGGCCAAACGCGCCTTAAAGCTGAGACGCGGGCTTCGGGCCTTCACGTCTGGATGCTGAGGCGCGGGCGTCGGGCCGACGCGCCTTGATGCTGAGACGCGGGCTTCGGGCCGACGCGTCTGAACGTTGAGACTCTGCTTCCTTAATGGCTGGTCTGTTGATCATTTTTAGACAGCCTACAGAACCCCCTCCAAAGTTTCTGATATTCCGCAGTTGAATGGGACGGATTTCGGAATACTTTGGATCTTAGCCGTGTTCGCGTTTATGACTGGACTGTTGATGCTTCAGGTTTGATCTTATCTGGAATTGGTCTTCGTGAGTGTACTGTTGAACTCTTTGAAGCCGTCAGAGTTGATCGTGTTTGAGTGTCTAGATACACAGTCTAGACCTCCCCGATTGCTTTTAGTCTGTCACGGGTGCGCTTTTGACCGGGAGTGATTGGTTGTCTGTTTGCGTCAGTGTACTGTTGAACTGACTTTGCAGAAGCAGGAGACTGGACGCAGGTTCCTTTTTGAAAAAGCAGAGACTGCTTTAAAGACGCGACTTCTTAGCGAGACGCGACCTTTGGCAATGGAAACGCGCTGATCTTCCATGAGGCAGACGCGATGTTGGGTCCGCTGGGTCGGACGCGGACTTTGTAGAGAGACGCGACCTTCCGAATGCATTTATGGAGATGCTGACGGGGCATGTCCAACGAAGAGCCGCGTACTTTGGGGCGTGCGCCTGTGCCATGTCATGATTACGCCGCCAGCTGGCCTGGGGAAAAGGCGAGATTTCGCCTTTTGGCGCGCGGATCTCCCGGTTCATTAAATGAACTGCTCCACGTGTCAACTTCTGACTTGTGGTGGGGTCGCGACGCATGATCTTCCCTATTCAAACAATGATTTGGCTCCACGCGTCAGGCAGCGATTCGCTGCAGCGTTTATTGGGCCAAACGCTGCGTATCTTCGCGAATCTCTGTGCCTATAAAAGGCAACAGTTGGAGAGATGCATCTTCTTCTCCGAACGCATTTGCTGAGAAAAGAGAGCCTTCTCCCTCTTGTTTTGTTCATCTGTCCATCTTCGAACTCGGGTTTCTGAACATCGATGGCTCCCAAGACAAAACCGACTGCATCGACCTCAAGGGCGACCGTCGCCGAGGCTGAGAGGGATGCTTCCTCTGCGCAGGAGGGTGTTTTCCGAGGTAAAAATGCACCTTCGGTGTGGGTTCCGCCATTAAACATGTTCATAGAATCCTAAGGACCTTTAACACAAGATCGTGTTTGATTCTCGGACGCTGTCCTTGAGATGATAACCGGGGCGCGGGCCTGATGATCCGACGCTGGTGAACTCTGCACTCTGGGTCCTTCACTTAGAATATTTCTAATTGTGAAGGTCTCTGGACGCGATTTGCAGAACGCGGATTTGATCCATGCGTTCTGTGCCGCGTTTTGTGCCATCAGGCGCTGATTTGATGAATCTGGCGTCTGAGTCCAAGCACTTTGAAATTTCACAAGTCTTGGTTTGCAGAACGCGGATTTGATTCTTGCGTTCTGTGTCTTCAACCGCCGATTTTGTAGAATCTGGCGTTTGAGTCCAAGTACTTAGGATTTTCATAAGTCTTGTTTTGCAGAACGCAGCTTTGCAAGTCTGGACGCGGATTCGAAAAATTCCTGCGTCCAGTATCTCTTCTGCGTTTTGGTGCAAGTTCGCAGGTCTGGACGCGGATGATAACTCCTGCGTCCAGTGTCTCGGCTGCGTTTTGAATTATGAACACTTAGCGTCTTCCCTTATTTTTGGCAAAGTATCTGACCGAGTGTCTTTTTCTTTTGCAGTGCCGCATGTTTCAGGTTCACTTGCCAAGATGCACCATTTTGGCCGCGTGGGTGGTGCCGACCGGGGCTTGACCTTTGTGCAAAGAATGAGTGTCCCCGTGACTGCTAACCAGTTACTGGATCGCAGGCTCTCTAATGTGAACAGGAGAACCTTTTGGGCACTTATGACCGATGCCGCACTCAAAACGGATGACGGCGTCAGGTTGGAGAAGCCTGCCTTCTTCTTTGGGGATCATATCTATGATGATGGCCGTCGTGTGTCTGAGGGGACCTATAAATGGCTCCGTGAGATAAAGGGCGGAAGATTCTTTCTTCCAGACATGGAGAGGATGTTCCCGATGTCCTACTTCCAACACATGTCTGTCCCCCGGAAGATGGAATGGGACATTTCCCAGTATATCCCTGAGATCGCCCTTGGTGACTTTGGCCTCCAAAAGGTAGACCGCCATGATAGTCATGACGGGTCAGTAGTCGGACTGTTCCCTGCGTCGTCCAAGCCTGAAATCCCAATTGGAGAGACCCGGAGCTTGCTACCACCTTCCTCAATTCCTTCATAGAAGCAGGGGGTGACTATCCTGTCGACTTCCGTGCGTATGGTGGGTCCATTCTCCAGAGAACTACTGGTGGGGCAGGATGGTGGGTTTGTCCTTACCAATCTTGAGGGGCCGCTGAAGCGTGTGGGGCTGTACCCAGCAGTCAGGGCCGTGCAGTGGGGCGTCCCGATGAGTTCTCATAACTTCTTTGGGATTCTGGAGCGCTACAATCCTCGGACGGGGACATTCTTTACTCCGGTCGGAGAGATGGGCCTTGCCCTGCACGAGTTGTATGAGGTCTCCGGGTTGTCGTCAGGGGATATTCCTTACGAGGAATTTGTCCCAACCACCAGGGAACTGCGCCTTTTGGAAAAAGAATCTCCTCAAGTGTATGAGACCTACTGGGAGGTGATGTGCCATTTCTACATCTGCGGCCAGACAACTGCCTGGAGGTCAGGAGGCGTCAAGCAACTATCCTGGGCTGATTATTTGTTTAATAATGTCAGCAATAAAGATCTCCCAGTAATCCGACTAGCTCCTAGTTCTGGTGGGGATTTTGATGGAAGCATTGTTTATTGGTGTAATGTTAACCAACACTGCCTCCAAAATGAATTTGATACTCGGTTGGGAGAATATCAAATGAAACTAGACTCGTGGGGAATCTAGTAAGATTTTTACCGTTAGAGGTGTGATATTAACTTAACGGTTTAGAAGTAGTCTTGTCAGAAGTGTAATGTTAACTTGACAAGGATGTGAGTTAGAGGTGTGATATTAACCTAACTCATCAGCATCTCAGTTTTATTTGGGAAAACTGAGGGTGTCACTGTCATAGGTGTGATGTTTAACTTAACAGTGATAGTAATGCTAGAGGTGTAATGTTGAACTTGGCATTAGTCGTCTCGGCTTAAAGAAGTCGAGGAAAGGTCATAGCCATAGGTGTATTGTTGAACTTAGCAATGACTCGGATGCTAGAAGTGTAGTGTTAACTTGGTATCGTCCGTTTCAGCTTCGATATGGAAGTCTGAAGAAAGGTGACTATCAGAGGTGTGATATTAACTTGACAGGCACTCGATGTACTGCTTAGAGGTGTAATGTTAACTTTAAACAGTAGTTTTGTCAGAGGTGTGATATTAACTTGACAAGAATTTGCTTGCGATAGGAGCAATTTGAGGACCTGTCATTCTGTTGATGAGAATTGACAAGTGGAATTTGAAGTGCCAGAGGTATAGTGTTAACTTGGCAAATTTGAGAGTTTGTTACTCTATGCAGAGTTAACAAGCAAGGTTGTACTCGACGAGGAGTATTCATTACTAGAGGTACAGTGTTAACATAGTAATGATTGCGTTTTGTGGTCTTACCATTCTATGGATGAGAATTGGTAAGAGATTTTTGGAAGGAAGAGTGGAATCAAGTCCACTTTAGGATTTTTAGCAAACCCTCAGCTATCAACGGATTTGAGATGCCTTTACCAACTACCGTTTGAGTTGGGCTAGCCATGCTATTCCCCTCAGCATGATGAGTTGTCGAGGACTTATGTTGGGCTTAAAGGCCAACATTTTCCTCTATCCTTAGCCGTCGAGGGCGTCGGATCAAATGGGAACGTGTCCCTTAGGATTTTTAGCAAATCCTCAGCTGTCAACGGGTTTGACATGCCTTTACCAACTACCGTTTGAGTTGGGCTAGCCATGCTATTCCTCTCAGCATGATGAGTTGTCGAGAACTTATGTTGGACTTAAAAGCCAACATTTTCCTCTATCCTTAGCCGTCGGAGGCGTCGGATCAAATGGGAACGTGTCCCTTAGGATTTTTAGCAAATCCTCAGCTGTCAACGGGTTTGACATGCCTTTACCAACTACCGTTTGAGTCGGGCTAGCCATGCTATTCCCCTCAGCATGATGAGTTGCGAGGACTTATGTTGGACTTAAAAGCCAACATTTTCCTCTATCCTTAGCCGTCGGAGGCGTCGGATCAAATGGGAACGTGTCCCTTAGGATTTTTAGCAAATCCTCAGCTGTCAACGGGTTTGACATGCCTTTACCAACTACCGTTTGAGTCGGGCTAGCCATGCTATTCCCCTCAGCATGATGAGTTGTCGAGGACTTATGTTGGGCTTAAAGGCCAACATTTTCCTCTATCCCTAGCCGTCGAGGGCGTCGGATGTTTGATCAGAGGTGTACTTTTAACTTGATCGGTGGAAGAATGCCATCTAGGGATAGTATTTCTTCAGGAATTTGCCATTGATTGGCATCATGAGCGTATCGCCATTTGAGGTTTGAGGCGATACGATCCATTTGAGTAGACTGACTCTACTACAAACGGTCCTTCCCATTTGGGTTGGAATTTTCCTTTCGTCTTGTGCGTCATGACCATGGGTCTTCGGACGGCTAAGACGAGGTCGCCCTTCTTGAAAGTTCGCGATTTGACTTTCTTGTTGAAGGCTCTGGTGATACGAGCTTGGTAAAGCTCGATTTGTTGTTGGGCCTGCAGACGCTTGTCGTCCAAGGCTTCCAATTCTTGGAGTCGCTGTCGATGCTTCTCCTCTGTTGTCATTTCCGCTGTCAAGGCGACGCGAAGAGATGGAATTTGGATTTCCAGTGGAAGGACGGCTTCGCATCTGTACACCAAGGAAAATGGCGTGGCTTTAGTTGGGGTTCGCACAGTCGTGCGATAGGCCCATAAGCATTCGCCAACTTATCGTCCCAGTCTCGTTGACTTTTCGAGACGAATTTCTTGAGAAGCTTGCCAATAGTCTTATTGAAAGCTTCTGCGAGGCCGTTAGCGGGCGGATAGTATGCCGTTGATGACACACTCTGGATTCTGAACTTGGCGCAGAATCTCTGAAAAGCCTGGCTGATGAACTGGGGTCCATTGTCATGGACAATCCGCCGAGGCACACCGAACCGGTAAATAACGTGATGTTTCACGAACTTGATCACGTTAGAAGATTTCACCTCTTTCAAAGGGATAGCTTCGGCCCACTTTGAGAAGTAATCGGTTATCGCTAGAATGAACCGATGTCCCTTTGATGATGGTGGGCTGATAGGACCAATCACGTCCATCCCCCACATTTCGAACGGCCAGGTAGAGGTCGTAGAGTGGAGGTATCCTGGTGCTTGATGGATGAAATCGCCATGTATTTGACAGGCGTGACATCTTTTGGCATAGGCAACAGCATCGGCAACCATCTTGGGCCAGTAGTAACCCAACCTTTGGAGTCGGTTTGCCAGCTTCGGGCCAGGTTGATGAGCTCCACAAGTACCATCGTGGGCTTCTTTCAATACTCCTTGGGCTTCTTTTGATGAGAGGCATCGGAGCAGGATCCCGTCATGCGATCGACGATACAATGTTCGCGAAATCGCATTATAGTAGAATTTGGGGGCTTTCCTCCGAATGGCGGCCGCCTCCCTGGTGTCTTCGGGCAAAATGCCGTATAAGACAAAATCAATGTAGGGGAATCGCCAGTCTTTAAGCTCTGGATCGGTCGACACTTCAAGTGTTTCCTTGTCGTGATGGTCTCCCGTTGACCCTGGACAGTCTCCGAGGGGACTTTTTGGGCAGTATAGGTCGTGGCTATAGACGAATACCTTCTCCATTGCTCCAGCTGGAAGAGCTAAGGAGGCAGCAAGGGATGCAAGTGCATCTGCATGCGCATTTTGCTTGCGCGGTACATGGTCGATGTAGAAGTTTGAAAACCTCTCGGCCATGTGGATTGTCGCGTTGTAGTAGGGTACTAGATCTTCATGCCTGACCTCATACTCTCCGCGAACTTGACTGACGATGAGTTTGGAGTCACCGTACGCCTCGAGATTTTTAACGCCAATCTCATCGGCGAATTGCATCCCAATCAAAAGAGCGTTGTATTCCGCCACATTGTTGGAACAGGGCTCGGTTAACGAGATAGCTCGGGGAATCACGTAATTTTGTGGGGAGACGAGTACTACTCCTACCCCCGCAACTGTATGTCCCTTAGAGCTTGTTCTTGATGCACCATCGAAGAAAAGTTGCCATACTTGTCCTTCGAACAATGTCTGAGTCAGGCAGGCTTCGGCGACCTCGTCTGGGAGATCCTCGTAGAGTTTGGCTGCCCTGAGATCTGGGTGTTCGGCTAAGAAGTCCGCCACCGCTTGTCCCTTAATAGCCTTTTGTGGCAGAAAATGCATCTCATATTGTGATAGCAATATGGCCCATTTTGCCAGCCGGCCATTTAGTGAAGAAGGCTTTGTCATAAGTAACCTCAGGGAGTTGACTTTGGATATGACATTTATGGTTTGGCCCACCAGATAGTGTCGCATTTTCTGAATGGCGAACACCAGTGCCAAACATTCCTTCTCGATCGGGTTATACCGATGTTCGGCTCCGATCATCGTTCTACTTAGGTAGTAGATTGCTTGTTCTCGCCCCTGGTCATCATTCTGAGCTAGTAGAGCTCCCAAAGAATGATCCATTGATCGGACGTACACCAGGAAAGGCTTTCCGGATACCGGAGCTGCAAGGACTGGTGGTTGGGTGAGGTAGCGCTTGATCTCCTCAAATGCTTGCTGGCAAGCGTCGTCCCAAATGAACGAAACGCCCTTCTTCATCAGCTTAGCGAAGGGTTGGCATCTCCCGGAGAGATTTGAAATGAATCTGCGGATGTATGCCAATCGTCCTTGTAATCCCCTGAGCTCCTTGAGGCTTCTGGGGGGTTGCATCTCTTGGATAGCGCGGACTTTCTCCGGATCCAAATGGATTCCTGTGGAAGTCACAACAAACCCTAGGAATTTGCCACTGGCTACCCCCAGGAAGGATTTGGTGGGGTTCATCTTCAATTGATGAGCCCGCATGATGTCGAAGACCGCCCTCAGGTCTGCTATGTGATCACCTTTAGTGCGGCTTTTCACCGCGATGTCGTCGACATAACATTCCACCGTTTTGCGTATCTGCCGATGGAAAATGGCATTCATGCCCTTTGGTAGGTTGCCCCCGCATTTTTCAGACCGAAGGGCATGACGGTGTAGCAATATACCCCTAGAGGTGTCCTGAAGGAGGTGTGCTTTTCGTCATCGGGATACATCTTGATTTGATTATATCCTGAGAACCCGTCCATAAAGGACATTCGCTCAAATCCACAAGTATTGTCAATCATGACATCTGTGATTGGCAATGGGAATTCGTCTTTGGGGCAGGCCTCGTTTAGATCACGGAAGTCGATGCAGATCCGGATCTTCCCGTTCTTCTTGGCGACGGGGACGACGTTGGCTACCCAGTCGGGATGTTGTTCTTCCCGGATGAACCCGGAATCGATGAGCTTTCTGACTTCTGATTGAATTGCCTCCATTATCTCTGGACGGAACCGTCGCTGCTGTTGTTTAACATGCTTCATGTCCGGATTGATGTTGAGGCGATGCATAGCCACTTGAGGATCAAGTCCAGGCATGTCCTCATAATTCCAGGCGAAGACATCTATATACTCTTGTACAAGAGATATTAAATCCTTCTTCTCTGGAGGTGACAGGCCGTCACTTATGAAGATGGGTTTAGGATTGGCTTCATCTCCTAGGTTGACTTGAACAACCTTGTCTTCTGTGGGTGGTTCACGCTGTTCAAAGCGGATATCCCAAAGAGCATTCAAATGTTTGATCCAAGGATCTGTATCAGATTGGATCATTTCTTCATCTTCATCCTCCAGATGGCTTGTCGAAACCATGTTTACTGAAAGCCCTTTGAAGATGTTGCCGACACTGACATCTGATTCCCACGACGACGTGTCTGATGAGCAGTCATGACTTGACAGTCTCTCCGAATCAGAGGCTGATGGCACTGGGGTTGATATATAGCCCAACCCCCGGCGCGTCTGATGATAGTAATCAGAGGTTTTCCCTTTCGGTACAAAGGATCGAAGCAGTGTTCTTCTTCCTTTTCCGAAGTTCAACCCTGGCCTATTGATTAGATCATACCCCATGCGCTTCATCATCCTGAGCGTTCTCGGTTCATAATGATCAAACTGAGGGGATTCATCCTCACCTTCCGATTCTTCGTGGGGCGTTGGTTCAGACGCGATTCGCCCAAAAAGTATTGGTCTTTGGCCTTTTCGTCTGGCTGGAACCATGAATACAGACTCTTGCGCGTCACCATTATCTTGGTATGTCCCGAAGGATGATTTCACCGGTACATGCAAAGATGTCAAAGCATCTATTGCCGACCAGAGGTCATCGTCCATGTCGGTACTAGTATCCGACGGTATTGAATCAGACTCACACGCAGGGAAATACGCGAAATCTAAATCTTCATTAATATACCAACCGCCTGCATCGTCGGTGGTATCAACATCGAGCTTATTAGTGCTCTTTACAAGTGGTTCCAACTCCCACAGGCACTCTTCTTTCTCTGGCTCAATGTCAGCTTCATTACCAGAGTCTGGCTCCTCTGGTTGTGGGGTTTCATTAGTCTCCTCCGGATCCTGATATAAGAGGGAATCCGTGAAATAATTTTCAACCCCTTTAAACGGATGCCTTTCGGCAATCAATGTTCGGACCTGTCCACTCTCGTCAATGTATTTCATGACTTGGTGGAGAGTAGAGGGAACGATGGAATTGCGGTGAATCCATGGTCGTCCCAGCAACAGGTTGTAGGAAGTGTCCACGTCAATGACGTAACACGTCACTTCCGACTTGAGGCTCCCGATCTGGCATTTGAGCTTGATCTTCCCCATCGGGCGGGAGCTGTTGGCATTGAACCCGTAAATAGTCGTCTGGGTAGGGCTCAGACGATGGGTAGGAATGCCTAGAAATTGCATAACCCGGCGAGGTATGATGCTTAGCGCAGACCCTGGGTCTACCTGGATGCGGTTCACCTCGGATGACCCAATATACCCTGTGAAGTATAGGGTCGGTCATGCTTCCCTTTAACCTGCATGTCGTCTGTTGTGAAGGTGATGCAGGGAGCATTTGGGGAGGCGTGGAGGCAATCCTCTTCATCTTCCTCCCTTGGCACGCGGGTCATAAAGACCTCAGCATTTGCCAGAGCTTCTTGTAGAGCCTCTCTGGTTGACTTTGATAGCCTCAGGAGCTCATACAAGGTAATGCGTGCCGGGATGTTGGCTAGTTGAGCCAAGACATCGAAGCGGTAAGGTGTCAAGGATCCTTCTGCTGCACCTTTTAGAAGAGCTCGAGAAAACCGAGTTTCTTTCTGTTTCTCCCCAGGCTGTTTAGAGGAGGGCTTGGCTGGCTCTACGGCTGGTTGCGGAGAAGCCGCTGCTGTCTCGCCGTACTGCTTCAAGTATGCCTGTCCTGAACGGGTCCCCGCCGTAGGTTGGCTGGGCTCTGCGGCCAGGACTATTGTTTCCTCTTCTGAGTCAGTCAGCGAGGGAACATCAGTGTCCGCTTCTCGAGAGGAAGCGCATATCACATGGCAAGATGAAGTCTTCCCTTTGCCTTTGGACTTTCTGTTGGTCACAGTCGTCCATTGTTGCTCGTCGACGAGGTCAGGGTGGACCCACATGATTTCCCCTCGAGGTGTAGGGACGGGTACCAAGCCTTTCTCCCGCTGCTGATGAGGGTCTGTGTTGACCACCCTCAGTTCTCCTTTCGGGACAGAGATCACCCCCACGGGTGTCGGGGGTCGTGTCCCAAACTGGAGAATCGACGTCATGTTGGCCGTCATCTTCTTCTGCTCCGGTCGGAGTTTTAATACCTCCGCGTCAATCAGAGCTTGAAGGATGTCCTTAAAGACATAGCAGCTTTTGGTAGGATGTCCGAGCATCCTGTGGTATAAGCAGTAGGTGGGATTGTCGGTCTTGCCGACTTCCTCCGGGCGTCTAATTTCAGGGAGCTTCAGTCGATTGCTCTTGTTGAGTAGCTTGAAGAGCGAATCGACGTGTTCCTCCTTGAAGGAATACTGCTTGTTGGGGCGGGGCTGGCTTGAAGAGCCACTCGCCCTGCCTGTTTGAGGCTTGGTGGGAGATTTGGTCTCCGTCGCCAAATTATCCTTCCGCTTCGTCTGGAGGGATGTGTCTGGTGCCGGTGCACGCCTTGTTGACCTCTCTGGCCTGGGCCTGCCTTCTTCCGCTCTGACGCGGGCAACAATCTCCTCAGCCTGTTCACCTTGCTGGACTAATTGTTTCCAGGTGCGGCTTTCAGCAACTCCTATTTGAGCAAGGAGTGAGGTTTGGAGATTATGGCGACATGTTTCCACCAGGGTGGCCTGGGTCATGCCGCTTGGACATCGGAGCGCCATGTTCCGAAATCTTTCTACGAAAGACTTGACGGACTCTCCCTTTCGCTGTTTTGTAGCTAGAAGGGTAGGCATTGTGACCTCCGAATCATCTTCGAAGAAGCGTGTTAGAAACAGCTTCTCCAAGTCGCCCCAGTTCTTGATGGAACCTTCCGGGAGCTTCATAAACCATTCAAAGGCCAACCCTTTCAGGGTGCCGATGAACAGTCGCGCCAGGATGGCGTCATTATCTACCACGTTCCCGGTCTGGGATTTGAAGTAGTAGATGTGCTGGTTGGGTGACCCCTTCCCGTCAAATGCTTGGAGAGTTGGAGCCTTGAACTTAGGAGGGTACGGGACTAAGTCCCACTCGGCCGGATAGGGCCGGACTACTCCAGCTTCTTGGAGGCCTTTACGGTTGGTAAGGGCCTCGAGGCGCTGCTCCAGTTGACTCATTCTTTTAGCATGAGCCTTTCCCGGGGTCTGGTCGCTTCTTGCCTGTGACGAGGGCTTGGACACATCCGAGGTAGATCGTCGTGTCTCGTCAGAAGATTCGGAGGGTGGGCTTCCTCCTTTTCTCCCTTTGCCCTTCGGTCGTCTAGGAGGAGACCTCGCTCTTTCTTCAAGCAATTTCTCGAGCATATGCTTGAGGGAGTCAATGGATCTCTGTTGAGAGGCGATTATATCCATCTGGTGCTTCTGCGTCTGTTCTAAACGCCTGGCCGTCTCCTCAGGAGTGTCTGCTATGTAGGCGGAAGCCTCCTTCTCGACGGAAGAGTTTGAAGCTTGCGACCCCACTACAGCAGAGTGAGAATCACCCGTTCTAATGCCGCGGGCTAAGGCATTATAGTCAATTGGGGGAATGGCCCCCGTCCGGGTGCGAGTGTGTTGATACACTCCTTCCGGTACAGAGTCAGACTCGGAGTCATCTGGGCTGACTGCAATTTGTTTCCCCTTACTCCTGCTTGTCATATTGGCAGTGAGCTCCGGGTACTCGACGTCAGAGAAGGTTCTCCTCCTGTGGGAGCGTCTTCTTTTGGCTGACGGGGGAATCAGGGTCAGCTGTCTAATTAAAGACGACTGGTGCACGCCTGACTCGCAATGGCATCCAGAGAGCATCTGGATGAGCTGTTGACAGCAGCATGGAGAAGTGGCCTGATTGGCACTCCTTTTCCTTGTCAAATAATCCCTCAAATCCGTGGGAGAGGGATTAAATAGACTAGCCTCGCGACGTGGAAGACGGGAGGAAGTCATGCGCTGTGCTGTCTGGACACAGGTTTCAGAAACGCGGCTGTCGCGTCGCGGCTGCGTCACGCGCGTCTGGCGTCTCTGTTGATATGAGACGCGACTTTCGCGTTGCTGTCTGCTGCGTTGGAGCAGAGAGACTTGGGAGAGAGTGGGCTGCTGGGCCCCACGCCTATGGGCGCGTGCTTCCTGCGTTTGACGAGACGCAGAAGCTTCGCTTTGGCGTTTGGCAAGTTGGTCTCCAGAAGGCTCAACTTGGGGAGTCTCGCGTTTGGGTCGCCAAACGCGGACCTCTCGCACTGGCCGAGGTGCGGGCAAGGCATCGGATCGTACGCTGCGTTCAACCCCAGTCAGAAAACCAACGGTTCCGACCGAGTGTTGACGCGCGCGTCTTCTCTGTCGACGCTCGGCATTCCGATTGCGTCGTGGAGGAAGAGAGAAGCCAACAACTTCCTGGTTTGTAGAACCAGGGGTGTTTGCCACGCGGGTCTCCTGAGAGACGCTGACGCGGGCGTTCTGTGCGACACGGTCGATCGCACTAGTAGATGTGCCAGGGACCACGCGGGCCTTCAGAGAGGCGTTGGCGCGTGTGCTCTGCGCGACGCGGTTGATCGCAGTAGAGGTGTCTGAGGTTACGCGGGCCTTCTGGGAGGCGTCGGCGCGTGAACCAAACTTGGCACAGTGGGCAGCAGGAGTACCCGACAGAGCCTCAGATTGGGCTTCAGGGGGCTGTCCACTTGAGACCCTGCGGCAGACGCGGGTCTTTGGGCTCTTGGAGCCAGAAGAGAGGAACTCTTCATACTTCGCCTGGTCGAACTCGACGACGAGGGATTCGACCATTTTCCCCTTACGGAGAACGTCATCTTGCACCACGGTGCGCTCGTCGGTAACGAAGGTATTCCCCAGCGGAGTCGCCATCTCTTGTAGGGGCCGGAAAACTTGGTGGTCGGAGAAAGTGGTTTTAGCTGTAAAAGATTTCCTTGATTCAAGCGAAACGATTACAACCAAAAGAACTACTCTTCCTTCTTTTCCAGTTACAAGGGAGGGAGGATGTCTGAATCTTCCCTTTGTTTAATGCTGGGTTCTTCGTGTGGCGATGGAGAGTGAATCTTGTTCTCCGTTGACCAGATGACCGTCCTGGACCGTCGGGGGTCTTCTCTTCGGTTGGTAGAAAGAGTAACTCAGCTCCGTCTACCAAAACTCTCAAAGAGGAGGTAGGCGAAGAGCGGCTAGTACTCAGTAAGCTCGCTTGAAGAGTCTCCTCCCTCTGTCTGTTGTTGAAGTTGTGCTTCTCTCTTGATGATCGATCTTGATGATGCCTTGACCTTCTTAATTTTCGACCTTTCCAAAGCTTCGATCCTTGTCAAAGCCTCGATCCTTGCCAAAACTTCGATCTCTCAAAAAGCCTCTCTGTGTATCTCTCTCCCCTCTTCATAGCAAACAAGGCTATTTATAGGGGTCTCAGGGGGTGAAGGTGCCTCCTGAAAACGCTCCCGAATGAGGGGCCACTACCCGCTACATGCGCGGTGACTGGCCCCGCAATCAGGGCAGTTGCAACTGAGACGCGGGCGTTGGGCCGAACGCGCCTTGAAGTTTGAGACGCGGGCGTCGAGCCAAACGCGCCTTAAAGCTGAGACGCGGGCGTCGGGCCAAACGCGCCTTAAAGCTGAGACGCGGGCTTCGGGCCTTCACGTCTGGATGCTGAGGCGCGGGCGTCGGGCCGACGCGCCTTGATGCTGAGACGCGGGCTTCGGGCCGACGCGTCTGAACGTTGAGACTCTGCTTCCTTAATGGCTGGTCTGTTGATCATTTTTAGACAGCCTACACTTAGCTCTCTCTGCAAATGACCACAACATTAGCCACAAAGGTGAAGAGCGAAACATTCAAAATATCAGAACTTCCTTACCACCTGGGAGGTCCAGAGATAGCAAACCTTTGGGTGAATCCTGCAGAATGAGAGCTTCCCCAGCCTCAGTGGGTACCTCCTTTTCCGGCAAAGCGGAGGGCTCCCTAGTTTCCGCAATCGCCCCTTACGAAGTTGTCTCGCCAACCGAAGTCTCAACTCCTTCGAGCTGGGTCACCTCTCTTACCACCTCCTCGATATGCAAGGAGGTTGTAGTCTTGGCATCCTCAGCCAACCCTGCAGCGTAAAAGAAGAATGTTAAGACACCTTCTTCAAAACCAAAGAGGAAATCAGGTGAAAATACCTGCAATGGGAACAACTGTCGGCAACGGTGATGGCGCCGTCAACGGTTCCCCCCCGTATATTTCTTCCTCCGAGATATGGGAGAACTTGCTCGGATCAGGAAGGGTGGGTTCATCACCGTAGTCGACCTTGTCTTCAAACTCGCTTTCCCCTGAGTACGAGGAAGAAGACAGCTCAGCGCGAGGAAGCTCTGCAACCGGAGCCTTGCCTCCAATTACCCCAGTGGTAGGACTGGGATCAATTGCCCGAGAACTGGAGATGAAGACACAAGGAGACCCCGACTGCTGCGCCTCATCTCTTCTTCATGAGTAGAAGAAGGCTCGGGATGAGCTAAAATCCCCAGAATATCGACATCTCCTCCGCTCATGATGTCGACCTCTAGCTGCTCATCCTCGTCTGTGGCGGTGGATCGATCAACAAGCTCCCCTTCCTCCGCAGACCCGTGGCTTCTGCTAAGCGACCTGGGAACACGGACTAGAGGAGTTTCTTCTTCAGCTATATCCTCCTCCCTCAGTTCCCTGACACCAGAAGGGATGGCCGCTGGTAGAGAAACTGCTGGCGCCAAGTCTCTCCGCACCTTCTTACGGGCAGGCCCAGCAGTAGAAGTAGAGCCCTGACGACGCTTGCTCACCGCCTGTCGAGACTTAGTTGCTTGCGGCTCTGCCCTTGTTGCTCGCGGCTCCGCTCTAGTCGCTTGCGGCTCCGCCCTTGGTGGTCGTGGCTCCGTGGCTCGTGGCTCCCTTCTCGTTCTTCTCCCGACCTCCTTCTGGGCCTTCAGGTACTGTTCTACGAGTTTCGACGGTTTACCGGACTCTGTCCTTGCCTCGAGACTTGCATTGATGCTCTCGATGCATGAAGACGTCGGAAAAAAGTCTGGTGTCTGGATGGCTTGGGAGTACCAAGTGCAGAAGCTGAGGCTCATATGACACTTGGGCCCCTCGAGAGGTAGACGGAAAGTTACTCCCGTCCCTCAAGCCACACTGTAGTACCAGGCCCGAGCACCCTCGAACAGGTTCCCTTCGAAGGCGAGTCGAGCATTGGGGTTCCCGACATAGAGCTGATCATAGCCGAACTGTCGAGCGAAGCGATTCGGCATGTACGGCTCAATGGTGCATGACGTCCCTTGCCGGAAAAGCACATATCCGGGCCGAATATTGAGCAACCACCAGAAGGCTCCCGAGGATAACCTCGTGAAATCATCTGGCCCACGGAATCCATAAGTAGATCCCCGAAAGATGCACCAGGGATCTGGGGGAGGCAACGATTGAGCTGGTAGTTCGCAGGGTCTGAAAGGCACTTCCGGACGTAATATATATAAGGATCACGCCAGTTCGAACCCTCCAACCGCTGTACAAAAGGGACAGAACTCTCCCTCCAACGCACTGCCGTCATCAAGGAAGGGCAATGCATCACGTACCAAGCCATGAGGTACGTGTAAGGCAGCTCGACCCGAGGGTTGGGACGCTTCACCGTCAGATTCCCCTCTGAGTCAACATACAGCTTTCCCTCGGAGTCTGCAGTTTTCGGTGACTCGCAGAAATTCTTAGCTAGCGCCCGCAGCCCGCTCTGAATACCAGCCGCCACGGCCGGGAGAAGGGCTATGGGGTTGCCATGAGCCAGGAGCACCGCCGGGTACACCACGTCAGCAACAATGACTTCATGTGGCAGCGTGGGCACCACACAACGCTTCAGCCACAGCATCAGAAAGCCCGCCAACAGCGCCCGATCGGAGATAGGGGTCCGGGCTTGATGGTGAAAGCTTTCAAAAACTAAGTCAGGGTCGAAACCGTCCTCGTTCGACTCCGTGGTGTAGAAACTGTCAGAAGCCTGGTCGATCCTGTCTTCAATCTCCCTATCAGAGCTGGGAGCCAATCGGGTTATCAGATGGTCTTTGGTGTTGACGTTGTTGAACAAGTAACTGGCCCAAGATAGTTGCTTGACTCCCTGTGACCGCCATTTGGTTATCTGGCCGCAAATGTGGAAGTGACATAGCACTTCCCAGTAGGTCTCATATATTAGGGGATACTCTTCCTTCAAAAGGTGAAGCTCCACAGTGGTCGGTACATATTCCTCATAGGGAATGTCCCCTGTTGCCAATCCTGAGACTTCATGCAGCTCGTGCAGAGCGAGGCCCATCTCCCCGACTGGAGTGAAGAGCGTCCCCGTCAAAGAATTATAACGCTCTAGAACCCCGAAGAAGTTCTGAGAGCTTTGAGGGATCCCCCACTGCACGGCTCTGACTGCCGAGTACAGTCCCACACGCTTTAGCAGATCCCCGAGCTCGGTAAGGACAAAGCCGACCATCCTGCCCCACCAATAGTTCTCCGTGGAATGGACCCACCCGGGCGCACGGAACCCAACCGGATAATCACCCTCCGCTTCCATGAATGCGTTGAGGAAGGTAGTGCCAAGTTGTGATATCTCCCCAGCCGGAACCTCAGACTTGCGCGACCCAGGGAAAAGGCCGATAACCGACCTGTCATGGCTATCATGACGGTGTACTTTATGGGAGCCCAAATCACCGAGAGTAATCTCAGGGACATATCGAGAGAGGTCCCATTCCATCTTCCGAGGGACGGACATGTGCTGGAAATAGGACAGCGGGAACATCCTCTCCATGTTCGGAAGAAAGAATCTTCCACCCCTTATTTGACGGAGCCATTTGTAAGTTCCGTCATACACGCGATAGCCGCCATCATGGATACGATCTCCGAAGAAGAAGGCAGGCTTCTCCAGCTTGATGCCAGCATCCGTTGTGAATGCTGCATCGGTCATAAGCACCCGAAGAGTCCTCATGTCGACATTCGAGAGCCTCTCCTCACGAGCCTGCGACTTGTCAGCAGTCACAGGAACAGTCCTTTGTAGCACAAAGGTCAAGTCCCGGTCAGCACCACCTACATGTCCAAAGTGGCGCGTCTTGGCGAGTGAAGTAGTAAGGTGTGGCGCTGCAAAAAGAAAAGGACACTTAGTTAGATACTTTATCAAAAGCAAGGAAAAAATGCTAAGTGTTCATAACCTAGACGCAGAAGAAGACACTGGACGCAGGAATTATCAAACCCGCGTCCAGACCTGCGCATCCAGGTCGAAACGCAGAAGAGACACTGGACGCAGGAATTATCAAATCCGCGTCCAGACCTGCGCATCCACGTCCAAACGCAGAAGAGATACCGGACGCAGGAATTATCAAATCCGCGTCCAGACCTGCAAGATCCGCGTTTTGCAAACCAAGACTTATGAGATTCAAGTACTTGGACTCAGGCGCCAGATCGTAAGGACCAGCACCTGATGTTGCAGAACGCAAGGATTAAAGTTCGCGTTTAAACCCTTCACAATTAGAAATATTCTAAGTGAAGGGTCCAAAAGGCAGGACCTAATGGCACCGGGTCATCAAACCCGCGCCTCGGTTATCAACCCAAAGACTGCGTCTGGGAATCAAACACGATTTAAATTTGTGTGTTAAGGGTTCTTAAGGGTTCTTTCAACCTCCTTTAATGGTGAAATTCACGCCTAAAAGGCATTTACCTTGGAGACCTTGGAGAACAACATCCTGCGCGGAGGAGGAGCCGCCCCTCCGGGCCTCGGCGACGGTCGCCTTTGAAGAAGAAGCAGTCGGCTTGGTCTTGGGTGCCATTGCTAATTCAATCCGAGGTTAAACAGATGAACAAAAGGGGAAATTCTCTTTCTTAAATTTTATCAGCGAGTGCGTTCGGAGAAGAAGAGGAATCTTCCCAACTGTGGCCTTTTATAGGCACAAGGATTCGCGAAGATACGCAGCGTATGGCCCGATGAATTCTGCGGCGAATCTCTGTTCGACGCGTGGAACGAAATCACTTTAACGCACAGAGAAGATCATGCACCACGACTCTGCATCGAATCGTCGCTCGACACGTGGCACGGATCATTTAATGAGCCAGGAAATCCGCGCGCCAAAAGGTGAAATCCCGTCGGTTCCCCAGGCCAACTGGCAGCGCAATCATGACGTGGCACGGACTCGCACCCGACGGCCATGTCTCTTCAATGGATATGCCCCGTCAGCATCGCCATAAATGCGCCCAGACAATCGCGTCTATACTCAAGAGATGCGTCTCTCCGAAGTTCGCATCTTCAGCGGAGCATCGCGTCTGCCTCATAGAAGATCAGGCGCATTTCCGTTGCCAAAGGACGCACCCTACAGAAATCGCGTCTTTAAAGCAGTACCATCTCGGCTTTTTCTTTTGAAAAGAACCTGCGTTCGGCCTCCTGCTTCTGCAAAATCAGTTCAACAGTACACTGACGCAAGCAGACGACTAACTGCTCCTGGCTTAAAGCGCACTCGTGACAGACTAAAAGCAATCAGGGAGGTTTAGACTGTGCATCTAGACACTCAACATGATCAACTCTGGTGGCTTCAAAGAGTTCAAACAGTACACTCACGAAGACCAACTCCAGATAAGATCGAACCCGGGGCATCAACAGTCCAGCCATGAAGGTGAATTCAGCTAGAATCCAAAGTATTTCGAAATCCGTCCCAGTTAACTGCGGAATATCGAGAACTTTGGAGGGGGTTCTGTAGGCTGTCCAAAAGTTACTGAAGGACAAACCATTGAAAAGCTCTAGACGCGAGGGATTATCATCCGCGTCTCAGCATCAAGGCGCGTCGAATTGACACCCGCGTCTCAGCATCAAGGCGCGTCGGCCTGACACCCGCGTCTCAACAGCAAGGCGCGTCGGTCTGACACCCGCGTCTCAGCATCAAGGCGCGTCGACTTGACACCCGCGTCTCAGCATCAAGGCGCGTCGACCTGGAACCCGCGTCTCAGTTATAACCGCCTTGGTTAAGGGACCAATCACTGCCCACACGCAAGGGAGACCAGCTCCCATCGTGGCGTGTCTTTAGCAAGCACGTGGGTTGGTTACCGCCCATGTAGCGGGGAAGTTGGCTCTCATCGTGGAGTATTTTTAGGGGGCACGTTCACCCCCTAAGACCTCTATAAATAGCCCCGTCGCTATGAAAAAGGGGTCGGACCCTGGAGGATCAGAAGAAATCGAAGGGCATCAATAGACATAAAGAGGCCAAGAGATATCAACAGGCGCGACACATACAGAGAGAGAGAGAGCTCGACTCTTCAAGCTAACTTGCTGCGTACAAGTTGCTCTTCGCCTACCTTCTCTTTTAGAGTTTTGGTAGACGGGGCTGAGTTACTCCTTCTACCTGCCAAGGAGAAGATCCCTTGATGGTCCAGACGGTCATCTGGTCAACGGAGAACAAGATTCACTCTCCACCGCCACACGAAGAACCCAGCACTAAACAAAGGGGGGATTCAAGCTTCAACATCCTCCCTCCCTTGTAACCGGAAGATTAGTCTATTGTAATTTTTTATCTGATTCAAGGAAATTTTACACCTCCTCCTTTTTCGTGTCCAACACTTGTGATCTTTTTAAGAATACTTGTAATTTAGCTCCTCAACTCTTTTTTTTATTTTGTAAATTTTCCCCTTTGCAAATCAATGGAAAACAAGATGGCGACTCCGCTTGGGACTGTATTCTCCACTACTGAGAATCAAGTGTCGCAATGCGACGAACATACCTTCGGGTCTAACTCTGAATTCAGAAAAGCCGGTGCAGCCAGAGCCCCTCTGGCTAAATCTTCAAGAAAAGTCTCTGCAGAGACAGAAAAGGTTCTCTGCGAACCTACTGCGGTTCTCTGGCGCAACAAGGAAGCATGCTTGCAGCCCAAGTCCTGCACTCTCGAGAACTTGGTTGTCCAGTTTTATCAAAGAAGATTTGAAGAAGTCCTCTCTGGGGGTGGCCTAATGCTTCGAGCACGGAAGCACAGGAAGGTCTCCACGACTAAGATTTCAAAGCAGAAACCAGAAGCAGAATTCTGTCAACACTCTTCAGCCTCGCGTATGGCTAGTCAGGTTCCTTGCGAACCTAAGCATACTTTGCCAAAGCAGATGTGGAGGCCTAAACAGAAGTCTCTGGCCAAGGCTGCAGGCGTAGCTACGCGAAAACCGCACCTCTGTCGCAAAGAAAAAGGCAAGATGTCTGTCTGCTCCAACAATGCTGTCGACCATAAAGTCACGACGACAATCATACCGTCGCCCAATTCAAGAGCAGCAATGCCTTCTGCCAGCCTCGTTTTCACAAGCGAAGCTACTGTACCACAGCGTACTCACTGGGTCCATGGCCGTAAGGCTAGGGCCAAAGTGTTATCTAAGGCTAATCCCCTTCGCAGCAGCATAGCGGATAAAGCACCACAGCATGCTCCGCTCTCCAGTTCGTCAAGCGCTAAGCTCGCACCTGTTGGCGAGCTAGAACTGAAGTACTATTCAGTGCTAATCTCTTCTGCATGGATAAGAAGAACGGAACATCATCCTATGTACGCTCCAAAAAGGCCTCTCCATGGGATTATTTAGGCTCTAAAGGGCCTGACTTGCAGGAACTCTTGGCGAACAAGCGGAAGTTGGAGTCTTTCCGAACTACTCCCCCTATTGTCAACAAAGGGGATGCCAGCTGGTGACAGTTCATTCAGCTCGTTGCCAGTTACGACCAATCCTCGCCACTTCTCCATACCGGCAATCAATTTTTGATCGGCTGTCTATACATGTCCCAATAAAGCATCGTAAAAGGAGCATCTCACGAGATCCAGCCTCTGCATCCGTCAACATGACCGGAAGAGGACGAGAGTTACGCAGGGGAGGTCAAACATCTAACGACACCCCCTGCAGCTCCCCAGATCCAGATTACAGCCTAGGCTTGGTGAAGTCTTGGTGCATGAAGAAGGTGTTTTCCGAAACACCAGATCTAGGGTGGCAATACCCTATAATTATGAGCTGCCTTCCTCTTCAACGGCCCTAACCTCGCCGCAGCCCAGGAGATCACCCCAACCATCGGATGAAGAAGATGAAGACAGTGGGTACGCCTCTTCGGCGACAGTTAGCTCGGTGCGAACGAACAAAGCATCAGTCAATATGGATGATAACGCTAACGATGACCTTCGTCGGCGCCTAGAAGCTCAGGAGCAAACCTCCAGAACCCAGCAAGAAGCCCTAGACAATATCCAATAGATGCTTCCTCAACTCCTTAGCAATCAGAATGACAATGATGCCGGGAGCAATCACGATGAGGAGGAACATTTCAGCAATGAGCAGCCAAAGACGGAGAAATCCAAGGAGGGTTCTTCCCTAGACGCCGAAGTCCTTAAGGGCCTCCAAGCTCAAATTGTATCCCTACCTCAGAGGGATGAATTAAAGAAAGTAGGGGCAATCCGTCCTTACCCACTGGAGTGGGATTCGGTGTCATATCCACCGAAGTTCAAACTACCAATGTTGCATACGTATAATGGTAGGAGTTCGCCAAACCAGCACATCTACTACTTCCGGTCTCAGACTGGTAATATTATAAGCAACGACGCCATCATGGCTTGGCTGTTCATTGGCACCTTAAAGGGGGTGGCATTTGACTGGTTCCGAAGTCTCCCTCCGGCTCTATCAATTCCTGGATCGACCTGGAAACCCGGTTCCTCTCTCGTTTCTATGAGGACGACACCGAAGTGACCATGGACAAGCTCCTCTCCACCGTGCAGAAGAAGGGCGAATCTGTCCGTGACTACATTGAGCGGTTCAGAAACTTATCCTTGATGTGCCCAGCAGGGATGCCATTACCCATGCTCTTACAGACATGCAGACACAACTTCTTAGACTAAGTAGAAGTTCGCATGGGGCTGTCAAAGCCCACACTTGGAAGGAATTGGTCGAACAAGCGGAGATAGCCGAAAAGTCGGCTAAAAAGTTTGAACCATCCACCCCTAGAGGCAAATGGGGTATGAACAGTAAAGGACGTAGCGACCTACAGCAGTCTTCTCAAGCTAAAGGGAAAGAGACTATGTCTGTGGAGTTATCCGGGGATGTGCAGTCGAAGGCCAAGAAGAGCGGCTTCAACAGCCAGGATCTTAAGTTTCCTCCAAAACGGTACTCCTTCAAAGACGATCAGGTGGTCACGATATTCCATCTGCTCCACAAAGGGAATAAAATGAAGCTACCAGATGCTCGACGTCCTAATGAGATAGGACGCACAAATGACCCAAATACTGTCTCTACCATAGGATGATTCACCATCCTACCGACAAGTGCTATGTCCTCAAGGACAGAATACAAGCCTTAATCGATGTCAGGGTTCTGACATTGAAGACAGAACAGAAGAAAGTCACTGCCAATATGGTGACTTTTGAATTCGGCAGCACCCAAAAGGTCACAGTTCCTGACGGGACCTATCCAGCCCCCGAGCCACGGCTAGAAGTTAGGCATCCTTCAGCCATGACTCGAGATGATAAAGGTCTTGTTCCCTTAACATTGGAGACAGGGGAAGTCATGTGGATACACCCAGACCTCGTCCAAGAAGTACAGCGGGATTCAAAGGAGCCCAACTTAAAGAGCAAATCTTGCAATGTCATCTCTGTCCTGCCAGACGATGGCAATCTTACATCGGCTTCCCTCAGCAATTCAGAAGGAGAAAAGCATGCTTGCACGGCGCAAGCCGATGCGCCTCAACAGACGGGCACCCGATCCGAAAAATCATACTTGAGGCAGTATGAAAAGTCTACTGACGAGATACAACAACAAACAACGTCAGTACCAATACCAGCATCCACTCCAATTCCAACCAAGAGAAAAGAGAAGCCTAAAGAGGTACGATTCGACCATGTGCTGAAGAAACCATCAGGCCGAGGGTTTGATACGCCCTTTCATTTTGATATATTAGCTCAGCTGGCTAATATCCCGGCTCGTATCACAATACACGAGCTCCTTCGTCTCTCAAAAGAGACAAGAGAAGCACTCAGGGATGCGCTAGCCAATTCAGAATCCTTTTTGACATGCATGCCTGAGGTCCCTAACGATGACGTTCAGTCTCCTTGCCCAGAATGTCATCACATACAATCAAAGGTGCCCGCTATTACATTCACGGCGGAAGATATGCTTCTCAAAGACAACAAGCACGATCGACCTCTGTACTATAGCGGATATATCGGTTCAACATGCATTGAAAGAATACAGTCAATCCGGGGTCCACACTCAGCATCATCCCCAAAAGGCTTCTCTACTTCCTCGGCATACCGCTGTATAGGTTATCCGCAACCACTACTACGATATACGGTTTCAATGCCGGGAGCAGCCATCCACTTGGGAAAATTCGACTCCGTTGCAGAATCGGGAGCCTGAAGTCAGAAGTGACGTGTTATGTCATTGACGCTGACACATCATATAACCTGCTGCTAGGATGGCCATGGATCCATGCCAACTGGATCGTTCCCTCTACTCTCCACCAATGCTTCAAATATGTTGAAGATGATATGACAGTACGAACTGTCTTTGCTAAAAAGCAACCCTTTAGAGGGGTGGAAAATTACTTCACCGACGCTCTCCTGTATCAAGAGGCCGATGGAACGCCTAAGGAGCCATTGCCAGACGATGATGAAAGTGGCAACGAGGCAGATTCAGAATCTGAAACAGGCATGCCAGTCATTCTGATTGGTGAACCAATTATAGTATGTCTTAATAATCCCCAATGTAATACTCCTTCAGAGGATGAAGGTGAATGGGTAATTAATGATAATATTTCTTTTGATTATCCTGCGAGTGTTGGGTCAATTAAACCTGTTACAGATGGCTCTCTGCATATGCCCTTACATAAGCTGAGTGCGGTCAGCACACCTATGGAAGCTATAGAAGGGGCCACGCTTGTGATCCCTCCGTCCAAAAAAGGTCAGTTGCCGATAATCTTCGGTAGAACCCAACCACGGGGACCCACAGCTGCAGATTCAAGCTCAGATTCAGACACCCCACAGTTCTTCCATTACGCGCGGCCGGCGCGCCACATTATGAAGAAGATGGGATATGACTTAAAGCATGGAGCAGGCCTGAATTTTGGAAAAGGAAGGCGCAGTTTGATGCGTAATTTTGTCCCAAAAGGGAAGCCTGCAAATTACTATGATAGTACGCACAGGGGGTTGGGATACGTTACACTCACATCGTCAGCAACGGTTCAAGTCAAAGGCGATGAACTAATCTCATCATATTCAGCCTCATCTTCCGAGTGGGACTCAGATGTCAGTATAGGAGGAATGTTCAAAAATCTCATTGTTAATATGACTTCAAGCAGTCAATCGGAGCCTATGGAAGCGACCGATGAGGAACCATGGGCCCGACAATTAGACCTCCAGTGGGAAAAGCGATTCGAGCTACGTGAACCACCTACTGAAGATAAGGTGATACAGGTCAACTTGGGTAGTCAAGATCACCCCAAACCCATTTTTATAAGTGAAAGCCTATCACTTATAGAAAAGGAAGAATTGATAATGCTCATAAAAGAGTATATAGACGTCTTCGCATGGAGCGACGAAGACATGCCCGGACTTGATCCATAAGTCGCTATGCACCGTCTAAACATCAAGCCCGACGTCAAGCCAGTCAAGCAGCAACAACGTCGATTTCGCCCAAACATATGGAAGCTATTGAAGCCAAAGTTCACAAGCTCATTGCATGTGGCTTCATCCGGGAGGAGCAACATCCAGATTGGGTAGCTAACATCGTCCCCGTTCTCAAGAAGAACGGGAAAATACGGATTTGCATCGACTACCGTGATCTCAATACGACCTGTCCTAAAGACGAATTCCCACTGCCCATCACCGACGTCATGATTGACAACACATGCAGATTCGAAAGGATGTCTTTCATGGACAGCTTTTCAGGATACAACCAGATTAAGATGTATCCCGACGACCAGAAGCATACTTCGTTCCGAACACCATTGGGGATATACTGCTACACTGTAATGCCCTTTGGACTGAAGAACGCCGGGGCAACCTATCAGCGGGCAATGAGTACAATCTTCCGCGATCATCTCTGAAAAACGGTAGAATGCTATGTCGACGACATTGCTGTCAAAAGTCGCAACAAGGATGAACATCTTCACGACCTGAGAACGATGTTCGACATAATGCGGGCTCATCAACTGAAAATGAACCCGACAAAATCCTTCTTGGGAGTGTCGAGTGGCAAGTTCCTTGGGTTTATTGTCACATCAAAAGGGATTCATCTAGATCCAGACAAAGTTAAAGCCATTCAGAACATGCATCCACCGAGGAACCTCAAAGAGCTTAGAGGCTTGCAAGGCAGGCTGGCTTATATCAGAAGATTCATTGCAAATCTCTCAGGCCACTGTCAACCGTTCACCCGACTCATGAAAAAGGGTGCTTCCTTCGTATGGGATCAAGCTTGTCAGGAAGCTTATGAAGACATCAAGAGATATCTCACAAAGCCTCCAGTCTTAGTGGCCCCTATATCAGGGAAACCATTTTTGCTTTATGTGAAAGCTCTGGACTATTCCCTTGGTGCCCTCCTCGCTCAAAAGGATGACGATGGTAACGAGCACGCCATTTATTACCTGAGCAGGACCCTCATAGGAGCAGAATCTCGCTACAATCCTATCGAGAAAGAGTGTTTAGCTTTCGTCTTTGCTGTTCAAAAGACGCAACATTATTTGGTCGGCCAAACCATACACGTCATCTCCAGAGTGAACCCTTTACGCCTTCTTATGACGAAGCCAGGATCATTGAATTCAAGATTGGCCAAGTGGACACTTTTATTGTCTCAATACGACATGATCTTTACCCTTCAGAAGGCGGTTAAAGGCCAGGCCCTTGCAGAGTTCTTGGCTGCTCATCCTGTTCCGGAACATTCAAAACTACACGAAGATATTCCAGCTTAAGTCTTCGAGTCTAATACAACCTCAGAAGAGGAAGTATGGCAAATGTTTTTCGATGGAGCATCACGAATGGGCCCTAAAGGCAAGATCATTACCGGAGTGGGGGTTGTGTTTATCTCCCCACAGAATCATGTCCTTCCCAGAGTATTTTCCTTGACAGAATCATGCTCCAATAATGTAGCAGAATATAATGCTCTGCTTATTGGCCTTCAGCTTGCCCATGGAATGGGGGTACGCTATCTCGAAGCTTATGGCGATTCGAAACTGATCATTAGTCAGGTTAAAGGTGAATATGAGGTCCGTCATGAGGACTTGGTGCCTTATTATCACACGGCCATCGAATTGGCTAATCTATTTAAAGGCTTCTACATTGGGCACGTGTCTCGATCCCAGAATACCAAGGCGGATTCTCTTGCTGCATTAGCAACAACACTAGCCTTGCCAGCCGACACCGAGTATCACCTCACAGTCACAACTCGACATCTTGTATGCTCTAAGTATATGCTAAGAACCCGAGAAGTCTATAATGTCTCCACGGATCTTGAGCTGAGAGATTGGCGCTTTCCTCTCATTGACTATGCTTTGCACGGTCTGCTCCCAGACGATCCTAAGGAAGCGGCATCTACCAGACGAAGGTCTCTCCGTTTCTACTACGATCCAACTTTGAAGACACTTTACCGTCGTTCATATGACGGTGTCCTCCTCCGTTGCCTTTCTCATTCAGAGGCACAGAAAGTGCTTAAAGAAGCGCACGACGGCATTTGCGGAGCTCATCAGCCAGGTCCAAAACTTAAAGACAGATTGCACAGGCTTGGATATTATTGGCCAACTATGATAGCCGACCCATCCAATATGCACGAAGGTGTAAAGCGTGTCAAATCCATGCGGACTTCATACACCAACCTTCGGAGTTGTTCCACCCGACTGTTGCTTCATGGCCATTTGAAGCATGGGGAATAGATGTCGTAGGGCCAATCAGCCCCTCTTCGACAAAAGGTCACCGGTTTATCCTAGCAATAATCGATTACTTTTCAAAATGGGTAGAGGCTATACCATTAGCTGAAGTCAAAACCTCTAATGTGGTTAACTTCATCAAACACCATGTCATCCATCGATTTGGTGTCCCTAGGCGGATCATCCACGACAACGGTCCCCAATTCATAAGCCAAGTATTCTATCGGTTCTGCGCTAAATACCGAATTCAGAATGTGGCTTCAACTGCTTATAATCCTGTCGCTAATGGCTTGGCAGAAGCATTCAACAAAATGATCATCAAGCTACTCAAGAAGTTCGTCTCCTCGAATAAGCGAGATTGGGACGAAAAGCTCGGTGAATGTCTCTGGGCCTACCGAACCACGGCTCGAACACCGACAGGCAATACGCCTTTTTCCTTGGTATATGGGTGCGAAGCAGTTATCCCATTGGAAATCCAGATGCCATCACTGCGAGTAGCTCTGACCACTAAAATCACATCAGAGGACAATGATCGGTTACGTCTTCAAGAGCTCGAAGCCCTAGATGAGAAACGACTACAAGCTCAGCAACATATTGAGCTGTATCAAGCTCGAATCTCAAAAGCCTTCAATAAGAAGGTCAAATAGAGAGTCTTCCAAAAAGGAGATCTGGTTCTAGCCGTCAGACGACCGATGATTATGACGCACAAGACCAAAGGCAAATTCCAGCCTAAATGGGAAGGACCGTTTGTAATAGAAACAGTCTATTCAAACGGAGCATACTGCCTTATGACTTCAGATGGCGACCTACTCATGATGCCGATCAATGGCAAGTTCTTAAAGAAGTATTATCCTTAATCAAGGATCCTTCTCATGATCAAGTTAACACTACACCTCTGATCAAGATCTTCATGTCCAAAGTACACACAAAGAGAGCCTTTCTCTTCCTCCAAGCGAGATCATACAACCGTAAACCAGTAGGAACTTGGTCGTGCATTGGTTGTCCCAAAGACGAATCAAGGTTATACATACATTAACCAGATAATCCAACATCCTTAACGATTAAGGATAGAGGAAAATGTTGGCCTGTAAGCCCAACATAAGTCCTCGACAACTCATCATGCTGAGGGGAATAGCATGGCTAGCCCAACTCAAACGGTAGTTGGTAAAGGCATATCAAACCCGTTGACAGCTGAGGGTTTACTAAAAATCCTAAGGGACCTGTTCCCATTTGATTCCCCCTCCAATTCCCTCGTTTCTCCCCGTGAAACCGAGACCTCCAAAGTCACTTACCAATTCTCATCCATAGAATAGTAAGACCACATATACATTCCGCTGTTATGTTAACACTAAACCTATGACAGCAATTCCCTCGTTTCTCCCCTTGAAAACGAGACCTCCAAAGTCACTTACCAATTCTCATCCATAGAATGGTAAGACCACATATGCATTCCGCTGTTATGTTAACATTAAACCTATGACAGCAATTCCCTCGTTTCTCCCCGTGAAAACGAGACCTCCAAAGTCACTTACCAATTCTCATCCATAGAATGGTAAGACCACATATACATTCTGCAGTTATGTTAACATTAAACCTATGACAACAATTCCCTCGTTTCTCCCCGTGAAAACGAGACCTCCAAAATCACTTACCAATTCCCATCCATAGAATGGTAAGACCACATATACATTCCGCTGTTATGTTAACATTAAACCTATGACAGCAATTCCCTCGTTTCTCCCCGTGAAAACGAGACCTCCAAAGTCACTTACCAATTCCCATCCATAGAATGGTAAGACTACATATACATTCCGCTGTTATATTAACATTAAACCTATGACAGCAATTCCCTCGTTTCTCCCCATGAAAACGAGACCTCCAAAGTCACTTACCAATTCTCATCCATAGAATGGTAAGACCACATATGCATTTCGTTGTACATTAACACTAAACCTATGACAGTGATTCCCTCTTTTCTCCTTATGAAAGCGAGACCCTTCCTAAATTCCATTTAAATCTTGAGCTTAGTGGCGTCTTAGTCGGTTATGTCATTGCGACCTCTGAACTAGCAGACATCTAAGTCTCAATTTTGAGCTTGTTGATATTTACAAAAGACAAGTCTCAACCCCGAGCCCTGTTGACATTTACAAAAGACAGGTCTCGATACTTCTTGACATTTACAAAAGACAAGTATCACCAATCTTGAGCTTGGTGACGTCTTAGTCGGTTATGTCATTGCGACCTCTGAACCAGCAGACAGTTAAGTCTCAATTTCGAGCTTGTTGACATTTACAAAAGACAAGTCTCAACCCCGAGCCCTGTTGACATTTAAAAAAGACAGGTCTCGATACTTGTTGACATTTACAAAAGACAAGTATCACCAATCTTGAGCTTGGTGGCGTCTTAGTCGGTTATGTCATTATGACCTCTGAACCAGCAGACAGCTAAGTCTCAGTTTCAAGCTTGTTGATATTTATAAAAGACAAGTCTCAACCTCGAGCCCTGTTGACATTTACAAAAGACAGGTCTCGATACTTGTTGACATTTACAAAAGACAAGTATCACCAATCTTGAGCTTGGTGACGTCTTAGTCGGTTATGTCATTGCGACCTCTGAACCAGCAGACAGCTAAGTCTCAATTTCGAGCTTGTTGATATTTACAAAAGACAAGTCTCAACCACGAGCCCTGTTGACATTTACAAAAGACAGGTCTTGATACTTGTTGACATTTTCAAAAGACAAGTATCACCAATCTTGAGCTTGGTGGCGTCTCAATCGGTTATGTCATTGCAACCTCTGAACTAGCAGACAGCTAAGTCTCAATTTCGAGCTTGTTGACATTTACAAAAGACAAGTCTCAACCCCGAGCCCTATTGACATTTATAAAAGACAGGTCTCGATACTTGTTGACATTTACAAAAGACAAGTATCACCAATCTTGGGCTTGGTGGCATCTCAATCGGTTATATCATTGCGACCTCTGAACCAGCAGACAGCTAAGACTCAACCTTGAGCCTGTCGACAATTACAAAAGACGGGTCTCATCTTTCGATCCAACAAGGACCAGTTTCGGGCTTGGTAGCGTCTTAACCAGTTACGTCATCGCGACCTCTGAACTGACAGATAGCCAAGTCTCATTATTCAATCCAACAAGGGCTATGTTCTCAAGTGGCTGCAATACAACTTGAAAAGGACAATTCAACAAATGAAACGAGTTGGAGATTCGACAGGGAGTCAAAACAAAAAGAAATTTTCTTTGATTCCAAAAGGATGGGATACATGGAGGCACAGATACTACGACCTATGGGCGTACATCGTAAGATCAGATCCGCTCTTCAAGGGAAGCCAGCCTCGTTGTAACGGTCCCAGTTAAAAAATTTTATTTAATCGCAATCATCTCAGATAATCCAAGCGTAGGACCCATAAAAATACAACACTTCCAATACTGACATCAAAATGTTCTCTTATATACATCAACTCCACTAAGATAGCATGAAGATCTAAACGTGATTTACCATAGCCATCACATATGGTCTGACAACCCATCAGAAAACGTAGTCTAATTATTACCGTACCAAAGTATATAACAAGTTAGAGTCTAACACCAGGCACTTTAAAGTTTACAAGATAATGACAATATCTAACTAAGAGTATGCCTAGTTATATACAGCCATATACATATCAAAAGCAAACTTTAATGCAATGACTCCGATGGCGCTTGTCCCGCATATTGCCTTTAGGCGGGTCCTTTGCCCTTGTCCAAACCTGGAGGTGGAATTAGAAATAGAGTGAGCTTGAAGGCTCAATGAGTAAAATAATATTTAAACAGGTCCATTAAGTAGGTCTACATGGCTAAATTATCCGGTTGACAAGTGTGTCTTTATATCATTTTTATAAAATTTTGTTATTAGTCGAGAACCCATCCAGAAAACAGTAACAAGGTTTATTAGTCGACTTATATCCTCTTATAGTCGACTAATAATACTTATAAGTCGACTAAAGTGATAGCTATAGTCGATTGAATTCAATCCAAAAGTATCTGCTTCTTTGTTGGCTGTTAGGAACCTATGTAGTCGACTACCCTTCCTAGTGTAGTCGACTACACTATGTAATAGTCGACTTGCAGGTACCCTATAGTCGACTAGGTGTGGGTCAGAAGGGTATGTTGCTCTCTGTATGTCACCTATAGTCGACTACCCTCTCTGGTGTAATCGACTACACAATGTATTAGTCGACTTATAAGTCAACTGTAGTCGACTAACTATGTCCAAAATAGGTTGTTAACTCTCTGTTTGCTCTCTGTATCTGGGGATAGTCGACTACAGTCTGTCTGTAGTCGACTAACTATGTTTTTCAGTAGTTTGTCTGCCCATATATCACACCTATAGTCGACTTATCCTAGGGACTAAGTCGACTAACCTACATAAAATTTGCCTGTATAAGTATTTATTCCAGATTCAACATTTAAGAATTTATATATGATTTCAACATAGAATTTCTTTCTTAGCCACATCAATATACTTATTAACCCTAACATTGGGCTCCCCCTTCGGTCTCCTCCGGTTCAACCCGGTCCCTTCCTCCTATATGTCATTCCACACATTAATTTCTCCTTCCACCGCCACCGGTTCAACCTGGCCCCTTCCTCCTATACGTTACCGCATAATCTCCCCTACTTACACCTCCGGTTCAACCCGGTCCCTTCCTCTAAAATACAACAATCACATTCATCATATACTATCAATATGCAAGGATACATTAAATGACGACAACATGCAAGCTCGTAGTCTTTACTTTAACACATGTCAATATTGTGGGGTTCATTAACATGAATGGGTAGCTACTGGTGAAATCATATGCGAGTCTTTATAAGGTAACCATCATATCTTGACATCGTAAAATATGCTTGACCAAAAATATATGCATGGTGTCATGTGTCATGTTTATCTATAGAACCCTTTTCTAGAACATGTAGTAGGCTACAGTATTAAACATCCATGAGCTTAACTCCTACGAGATTGTCCTAGGAATATGTATACATAAATCAAATCTATAATTTATACTCATGAAGTTATCTTTCACTTTTATGTCTATTTATCCCTTACGATTTCTTTCATTTTTTCCAAACTTTATTCTACTTATCATGACACTAGGATCCATATGTTCTACTCACCCTTTGAAGTGGTAAGTTCTTCTCAAGCTTGCTTTCCCGCTACAACGGAGTCTACAAGTCATAACAATGTCAATATTAGTTCATAGTTAACGAAAATAATATAAGAGGGTAGAGTTCTAGAAGTATTTTTCTTACCGTTCAACCAATGACACTTCCCCCCCCTCAACTTCTAGTTCTAGATCGCCCTTTGACTCGTTCTATCGGTTTCTTGGAGGAATTAAGACAGGAAAACGGAACCTTTTCTTGTGTATGGACTGAAGGAAAGTAAGTGGGGAATTGAGAAGGAAAAGTAGGGTTTTTTGTGAAGAGAATGTTGCTGTTTTTGCTGATTTTTGGCTGCTGATTTTGGGCTGTTTTTGGGCTGTTTTTGCTGCTGGTTTGGTGCTGGTTTTGGGCTGCAGAAAAAGGGAAGAGAGGGAGAGGGTTTTGGGACTTTGGATGAAGAGAGAGAGAGGTTTTATCAAATGAGATAACTCTCTTCATCCCCCTATTTATAGCCTCTTTCCCTCCACTCAAATGTGCCAAGTGTCCCAACTTTAACCCATCACTCTACCCTACACCATGCCCTATGACAAAACTCCATGCCTCCCCCCTCTCCATGAGGTACATGTACCTCAAATATGGTGAGAGAGATGGTGGCAAGTCAACATGTGGTGTATTCCTATATCTACATACATGGGTATATACATACTTATATATTCATTCTCATGCATACCTATATACATACTAATATATTCATCCTCATACATACCTACTTGTGTACCTTCACACCATTAAACATGTAATAGGTAGGGTATCTAGCATAAATACTTTTTTCCGTCACCTCTTAAGGTATCAATATTTAGGAAAAATAATGCTTAATTAAGGCAAGTGTTACATTCTACCCTCCTTATGGAAGTTTCGTCCTCGAAACTTAACGTACCTTAGAATAAATGTGGATAGGCCTTCCGTATCTCCTCTTATAGTTCTCAAGTAGCTTCTTCTATGTTTTGATTTCTCCATAAGATCTTGACCAAGAAAATATTTTTGCTTCTCAATTGTTTCTCCTTGCGATCAAGAATTTGCACTGGTTCTTCCGTGTAAGACATGTCTTCTAGTATTTGCAGAGGTCCATAGGAGATGATGTGATCAGGATCGGGCACATACTTTCTCAGCTGAGAGACATGAAATACATTGTGCATCCTTTCCAAGGCAGGAGGTAGGGCCAATTGATAGGCAACCGGTCCAATTTTATCCAATATTTCAAATGGGCCCACATATCTGGGAGCTAATTTGTTCTTACCGCCGGTGCGTCTTACTCCCTTCATTGGAGATACATTTAGAAAAACACTATCCCCCACCTCAAACTCCAGTGGTCTGCGGCGATTGTCTGCATAAGCTTTCTGCCTGCTCTGAGCTGCTTTCATCCTTTCCTTGATCAATTTGATCTTCTCAGTGGCTTCTTGAATCACATCAGGGCCGAACAGTCTTCTATCCCCAACTTCCTCCCAACAGATTGGGGATCTACATTTTCTCCCATACAATGCTTCAAATGGAGGCATACCAATAGTAGACTGATAACTATTATTATAAGCAAACTCCACTAAGGGTAAATTGTTGTCCCAACTTCCCCCAAAATCTAGTACACAAGTTCTCAATATATCTTCCAATATTTGAATGGTCCTTTCTGACTGTCCATCCGTTTGGGGGTGGGCTGCTGTACTAAGTTGCAATTTAGTGCCCATAGCTTTGGACAAGCTCTTCCAAAATCTAGATTGAAATCTAGGATCCCGATCTGATACGATGGACTCAGGTACTCCATGCAATTTAATTATTTCTCGGATATATACTTGAGCCAGTCTTTCCATTGAATAATTGATCCGGATAGGCAGAAAGTGGGCAGATTTAGTAAGTCTGTCTACTACTACCCAGACTGTATCTAACCCTTGGGACGTCCGAGGAAGTCCAGTGACAAAGTCCATAGCAATTTGACACCACTTCCATTCAGGAATAGATAAAGGCACCAACAAACCTGGGGGCTTCTTATGTTCCGCCTTCACTTGTTGGCAGACTAAGCACTTGTAGACAAAATTAGAAATGTCTACTTTCATTCCATCCCACCAGAAGTTATGACGCAGATCTTGATACATTTTTGTGCTCCCTGGATGAGCTGTATACGGTGTACTATGAGCCTCCTTCATTATTTCTTCTTTGATCTCTGCTATATATCTGGCACACATAATCTGTGTCTGAATCGCAGTACATTATCTTCTATTTGAAACTCCTTGAGTTCTCCTTCTTGTACTTTCTTCATAATCTTCTTTATTTGAGTATCTCCTTGTTGGGCCTCTTTGATTTTGTCGTATAAATTAAATTGAATACTTACTTGATTCAGTTGATACTCAGAATTAGAAGGATCAATGACTCGCACTTCTATTTGCATTTCTTCTAGATCCCTTAATATCTTGCTTGACGAGTTATCAAAGTGGCCATGGTTCCTCCTGATTTCCGGCTCAAGGCATCAGCCACCACATTGGCCTTTCCAGGGTGGTATTGGATAGTAATATCATAGTCCTTCATCAGTTCTAACCATCTCCTCTGCCTCATATTCAGTTCTTTTGTGTGAAGATGTATTTTAAACTCTTATGATCAGTAAAAACTTCACAAGATACTCCATACAAGTAATGTCACCAAATCTTTAAAGCAAAAATCACAGCGGCTAATTCCAAATCATGAGTGGGATAATTTATTTCATGGATCTTCAATTGTCAGGATGCATAGGCAATAACTTTTTCATGTTGCATTAACACACATCCCAATCCCAGTTTTGATGCATCACTATAAATGGTAAATCCTTCAGTCCCCGAAGGTATAATTAAAACAGGAGCAGATGTCAGCTTAGTTTTAACCTCCAGAAAGCTCCTATCTTGTTCTTCCCCCCATGCAAACTTCTTATTCTTTCTAGTTAGTTGGGTCATCGGTGCCACAATTAGAGAAAATCCTTCCACAAATCTTTTGTAGTACCCAGCTAATCCCAAGAAACTTCGAACTTCAGTAACATTAGTAGGTCTAGGCCAGTCTCAGATTGCTTCAATTTTTATCGGGTCCACTGATATTCCTTCTTTGGATATAATATGGCCAAGAAACCCTACTTGCTCCAACCAAAATTCACATTTCTTCAATTTTGCATAGAGTTGATTCTCTCTCAAGATTTGAAGGACAATTTTAAGATGTTTCTCGTGATCTTCTTTATTCTTTGAATAGACCAAAATATCATCGATGAATACCACTACAAACTGGTCTAGATATGGTTGAAACTTCCGATTCATTAAGTCAATAAATGCTGCCGGGGCATTAGTGAGTCCAAAAGGCATGACTAGGAATTCAAAGTGTCCATATCTTGTCCGGAAAGCCGATTTGGACATATCTTCAGGTTTGACCTTCAATTGATGATACCCCGATCTTGTTGCCCAATGGCCTTCCACTCTAGTTTTGATGATGATCAACTCATGTAGTTATGTTTACTAATATTCTTGTGTTTCTAAGTTTCAGATCATTAACAGGATATTAGTTGGTGATTAGCTTCAACAAGATGATTAGAAGCTATTTATGATGATTCCGGTGCCTAAGCTTAAAGATCATACCTTTGCACTTGGAGAATCACGGAGTTTTGGAGCAAGTCTACTTGAAGATGAAGATCGTCAAGAAGACTTAGGTATCCTAGTTTAGATAGAGTTTTAGATCCATTTGTAAAGCTTAGTTTAGTTGATATGCTCAAGTGAACACAAAACACACACGTTTTATGATTTGATATTTGGTTTTTATGAATAGTTGTTCAAAACAAGTTTACTTATGGTATATGTATAGTAGATGTTTTCTATTTATACATACATGCTTTAACTTGGTAAACAAACTTATTTTGATATCCCTATTCATGTTTTGGAAAAATCAAGTTGACAAAATACAGGTTTTGTTTTGATAAAATTTGCAAGACTCTAAAATGAATTGATATGTTGATATATTGTCTTGAAATTTTTATCACATGTTTATGTTTTAACATAAAATGATAAAACAAGTTTTAGAAAGACATGTTTTAGAAAAACAGTTTTTATTGTGATTAAAACTATTTTTTAGATTTACTGTGAATTTATGGGATTTTTATTGAGTGAAAAGACCTATTTTCAAATCCCGTATCTGTGCAGATCTGCACTGTGCCTGCCAGGCCAGTTCGGTCGACCGGACCGGTCGACCGCACCAAGTGGCCGGTCGACCGGGTCGGTCGACCGATGTGCACAGACGTGCACGCTGGCTACACATTGTAGTCGGTCGACCGGACCGGTCGACCGAGTTGAGAGTTCAACTCTCAGGATGTTTCGGTCGACCGGGCCGGTCGACCGCTAGTGCCCAACGGTCACTTTTCTGACCGTTGGCGGTCGACCGGGCCGGTCGACCGACGCCCGTCAGAGCTGCCAGCTCAGCTCTAACGGCTAGTTTTCTGTTTGGCCTATATAAACTCCATCTCTTTGGGGATTTTGGCCAAGTTTTTTAAGGAGAAAAATTTCTGGTTTCTAGAGGTTTTAAAACAAGTTTTCAAAAGTGTTTGGGGCTTTAATTCTTCAATCTTTATTGTTTTAGGTTTTTGAAAAATCAAAGAAAAATAGGTTTTTGGGATTTTTGCTTAGATCTTCAATTCTATCATATTGCAAGTATTTTCCCAAAGATTTTTCTTTGTTGCTTGTTTCCAAAAACACTTGTTTTCCACACTTAAGCTATCTTCTATCCTAAACTATTAGGATCTTGTTTTTGTGGAAAAAGAAAAGAGAAAAAGAAAGAGAAGAGTTTGAGGTTGTTTGTTGTAAACCTCTTTGTTGTAAACACCCTTTTATTTGTGAATCCCTCTTCGGTAGAGGTGATTGGGTGATTGAGTTGTATCCCTCAAGTGTGAGGTGATTGTGTTGGTTGTGAGCCTCTTCGGTAGAGGTGTTGTGGATTGTGGTTGTTGTAGCCTCGGTGGCTTTGTAAGTTGAGAGAGGAGTTAGGTACTCCTTATAGTGGATTGGGAAATCCTACACGGTGGTGTAGGCGGGGATGTAGAGCAAGGTGCTCGAACCTCGAAACAAATCTTTGTGTTTGCGTTTTGATCCATTGTCTCTCTAACTCTCTCTTTACATTTGTGCAAAGCATCATTTCATACAAGCATCATACTTTCATAGCATTCATATTATGTACATTGCTTGTGTTGCCTTGCATCTTTCATATTATAATTTATCCTTGATTGCTTGGCTTGATTGTGTGTGCACATATTTCATATTGCTTGGATTGCTTGTGTGTGTGTGCCTAACTTGTACTCATCCAACAAGAGCTTCACATAGCACCTCAACCCATTTCAAGGGGAATCAAGAGGAGTTAGTCCAGAGCCTCGCAAGGGAAATTCGGCTACACTTGTTGTATTGTATCAAGTTTGTGCAACATTTGCATTAGCTTCCGCATTTAGCGCACATAGTTTCTCATTTAGTTTCTTAGATTAGCACTTACACCTATTCACCCCCCCTCTAGGTGTTTTTCAATTGGTATCAGAGCTAGTGCTCCTGATATTTAGGCTTAACATCCTAGGAGTGATCTATTTGCTTGCTAATCTCATTTGCATTTGTTTGTTTGTACATTCATATATAGTTTACCATGGACTTCATGACCCCTCCTAGCTTTGACCCTTCCAACATTGATGTTTGGAAGTATAGGATGTCCATGTACCTAAAGACCCTAGGTTTGCATGTTTTCCTTGCGGCCACCAAGAGATGTTATCTTGGTGATTGCAATCATATAGGGGCCAATGCACAAGCCCTAGAGGCCATTAGAAGCACTTTATCTAAAGATTATCTTTTATGTGTTTCTAACTTTGATTCCGCTTTTGTAGTGTGGAACAAATTGACAACCACCAACACCTCCAAGCTTCAAGTTCAAATTCAAGAAGAGGAATCTAGTGGAGAATCCGATCCACAATGCTTCATGGTCCAAGGGAATGACTCCCTTGAGGTACATTCGGAAACTCAACTAGATAGTAATGATTGTGCTAGTTCTTCAAGAAATGATATTGTTGATCCACATGCTTTGAATGAAGAACTTTCAATTGTTTGTGAGAAATTAATTGAGAAGTATAAGATTTTGAAAAAGAAAAGTCTAGGAATAGAAAAAGAAAATAAGTGTTTGAATTCTAGACTTAATATTGCTTTGCAAGAGAAAGAGGAGATCTCTAATGATAGGGATTCATTAAGATCTCAACTTAATCTTGTATTAAAAGAAATGAATTTTTGAAAAATAAAAATGATTGTGAAAACCTTTTAAAGAAGAATGAAAACTTGTCTTCTAAAATTGATTTTGTTTTAAAAGAGAATGTTGCTTTGAAAAACAAAATTATTTCTATTTCAAATGACTTGAATGCTTGTTTAGAGAAAAATAATGTTTTACATAATAAGATTGATTCTCATGTTTGCCATGCTAGGGTAGTTTCACCAAAATCACCCATTGCATGTTCCACTTCTTCTATGCTTGAGAATGATATAAATTTGTTAAAGAAGAAAATGGATTGTTTGGGCTCCACTATGAGTCAATGTGCCATGAACCACTCACGGTTGGAAACCTTGGTTCGAAAGAAACAAGTTCCATCCTTTATGCATGCACACCCATCACGGCATACACATGCTCCACACGGACACCATCAACACATGTATGCTCATGTGTACTCATGTACACATTGTGGACGTAAGGGCCACCTTGCTAAATTTTGTTATGATAGATTACATACTCCTAATTTAGCAAAGAATTTTGTTTGGGTTAGAAATGAGACTAACCCCCATGGACCCAACAAGAAGGTATGGGTACCAAAGACCACCCCTCCTATTGTTTTTGATGTAGGTGTGGGCTCTCACATGACGTGAGAGTGATGACACCTTGGAGTGGATGCGTTCCGGACTTAAAGGAAATCTATTGGATGCATCACTTTCAAGGAAAGAGATGGTGGAGAGGACCACCATGTTTTGGAGACAAGGAGAGTTGCCTTGAGGTTTTGGTAACGATTCCTAAACTCCCATGCTTTCATATTCATTTGTTTATGGCATATTTTTGATGTCTATGGATTAGTATGTTCATTCCATGTTTATTAGATCCTTGACATACATGTATAGTATTTGAGACACACATGCTTATTTGATTCACATTTAGTGTTCTCACCGTTTGTTTAGCTATAATGTACATCATGAATCTAATACATGTGAATTTACATAATAATCATGTTTTAGTTTTTTTTTCATGATGATTTATTTTGTTTTGATGCTTCATGTTTTGAATATATGTTTAGATGTTAGTTTTCATTAAGACTAGGAATTATACTTGTACATATAGTGGGCCACAAATAAATCTATATATGTTTGGGCTTGATTGCTTATTTGAACCCATTAGATGTGCTAGTATAGTCTAGTTTTGATGATTCATACATTTCAAACTTGTATTCCATTTTTGAATTTGTTTTATGATTGTGTGTTTCACTTCATGTATATGTTTGTATTGCCAAACTTTAAGATATACATGTATACCCCTTGAGTCATTTGCTTTTCATGCAAATCTATATTTGGACTCAATTGTGTTTAGGGATGTGTATGTATACTTCATGTTTGACAATTCATACATATACCTTGAAATGAAATTTGTTGTGATGAAAATTTAGTTTTTCATGTTTCATGTATTTATGTTTAACTTCATGTATATGTCTATCTAGTTCAAACTAATCTTATACATATACATCTTTTGAGCCACGTGCCTTCATGAATATACATTTAGTGGACTCGTTGAGTTTTGGATATGTATGTATATTTTAGCTTGTATTAGACATACATATGCCTTGAAGATTAAATAAGTAGTTTTATATGATTTTTCATGTTTTTGATGGAATTATGTTTTAAGGAATAATTGAGCTCAATGAAATATTTTTCATGATTATGATCTTCACATATTATTTGTACACTCATATCTATTGCTCATGTTTTGTTTCTCATGAGTTATGCTTTATTGGTTAGAGTGATGATTATCATGTGAATTTCATTTTTGTTTTATTCCTTGCTTGAAGGATTTCGTGCTAGTTAACAAGTTTTCCATTTAACTAGTTGCGGTGTTCTTCATTTTGGTAGTGATTTTCAAACAAAACTACATTTTCAAATCTATCTTTGAAAACCCCTACCATCTAAGGGCGGTAGGATGGGAGATCATGTTCATGTATGCCCTAGATTGAAAATCTTTAAAACTTGAATTATGATTGGGTGGTAGATGATATGATGTATACACTTGAACTTATTGTTATGTCAATTTGTATCATTGAACTCTTTCAATTGGTATCATCTTGATCCTCTTGTATACTCATATATGTTTTGTATGTATGTATGCTTTAAATTCCAAGTATATCAATTTCTATTGGTATCTATCTTTCATACATATATATGTTTGTGTTTATGCTAGTGCTTGAGTTTCAATTTTGTTTAAATTGATTACTTTTAAATTGTTATCAAGACTATGCATGTCTTTAGTTTGTTTTTCATAAAGGGGAAGAAAATTTGATTTTGTATTTCAATTGGTATTTGTACTCCCACTCTTTATGATTAAAAGTTGTTATTTTGAACATATGATATCAACATCAAATTAAATATATTCTTACAATTGGTATCAAAATTTGTGTTTAGACATTCAAAATTTGTTATGTTGTTTTACAATTGGTAATTTGTTATGTTTAATTACAATTGGTATTTTCAAAATTTTGTTTAAAGAAAATATTCAAAGTTATGATTTGTATTTCCTATATGCAAGGAGAGCTTAACATCTCTCTTACATATAGATTCATGTTGAGTATATTATAAATTGAGGAGCTTGACAACTCTTCTTTATATGATATACGTGTGTAGGGGGAGCTTCACATCTCCTCTTATGCATTACATAATATGTGTTAGGTGAATTGGGGCTTGTCATCCTTTCTTCATGTAATGCATATGTGTAGGGAAGCTAACTTAACGTCTTCCTCTTCATGAATGTATATAGCATATAACATATATTGATCTTTGTTTATTGGTATCAAGATGCTTCATTGACATATTTTAATAGATATCATGTTTGTAGTCACCCCTTATTGACTTTGTTTTTTGTTTTAGACAAAAAGGGGGAGAACATTGTTTGCATTGTTTTGATTGACAAAAAGGGGAGAACATTGTTTGCATTGTTTTGCATTGTTTTGATTGTTTACCCCTTTGTTGATGATTGACAAAAAGGGGGAGAAGTATTTGAGTTTTATATGCATGCTTATGTTTTATATGCATATATTATGTTTTAATCTCAAGAATATTAAGTTTAATTGATATATAGAGTTTGCTTTGTAATTGGTATCTAGAGCTTATTTTGTTTTGAATATTCCATTTGATATCTAGAACCATTTATTGTTTATGCATATGCATGTTTCATGCTTGATATTCATTGCATATATTTATTGTTTATCCCTATGCATGAGTTAAGGGGGAGCTTCCTTGAAGCTTATCTTTAATCCATGCATATATAACTCCATGAGTTTTGTCATCATCAAAAAGGGGGAGATTGTTGGCCCAATGGCCTTCCACTCTAGTTTTGATGATGATCAACTCATGTAGTTATGTTTACTAATATTCTTGTGTTTCTAAGTTTCAGATCATTAACAGGATATTAGTTGGTGATTAGCTTCAACAAGATGATTAGAAGCTATTTATGATGATTCCGGTGCCTAAGCTTAAAGATCATACCTTTGCACTTGGAGAATCACGGAGTTTTGGAGCAAGTCTACTTGAAGATGAAGATCGTCAAGAAGACTTAGGTATCCTAATTTAGATAGAGTTTTAGATCCATTTGTAAAGCTTAGTTTAGTTGATATGCTCAAGTGAACACAAAACACACACGTTTTATGATTTGATATTTGGTTTTTATGAATAGTTGTTCAAAATAAGTTTACTTATGGTATATGTATAGTAGATGTTTTCTATTTATACATACATGCTTTAACTTGGTAAACAAACTTATTTTGATATCCCTATTCATGTTTTGGAAAAATCAAGTTGACAAAATACAGGTTTTGTTTTTGATAAATTTGCAAGACTCTAAAATGAATTGATATGTTGATATATTGTCTTGAAATTTTTATCACATGTTTATGTTTTAACATAAAATGATAAAACAAGTTTTAGAAAGACATGTTTTTAGAAAAACAGTTTTTATTGTGATTAAAACTATTTTTTAGATTTACTGTGAATTTATGGGATTTTTATTGAGTGAAAAGACCTATTTTCAAATCCCGTATCTGTGCAGATCTGCACTGTGCCTGCCAGGCCAGTTCGGTCGACCGGACCGGTCGACCGCACCAAGTGGCCGGTCGACCGGGTCGGTCGACCGATGTGCACAGACGTGCACGCTGGCTACACATTGTAGTCGGTCGACCGGACCGGTCGACCGAGTTGAGAGTTCAACTCTCAGGATGTTTCGGTCGACCGGGCCGGTCGACCGCTAGTGCCCAACGGTCACTTTTCTGACCGTTGGCGGTCGACCGGGCCGGTCGACCGACGCCTGTCAGAGCTGCCAGCTCAGCTCTAACGGCTAGTTTTCTGTTTGGCCTATATAAACTCCATCTCTTTGGGGATTTTGGCCAAGTTTTTTAAGGAGAAAAATTTCTGGTTTCTAGAGGTTTTAAAACAAGTTTTCAAAAGTGTTTGGGGCTTTAATTCTTCAATCTTTATTGTTTTAGGTTTTTGGAAAATCAAAGAAAAATAGGTTTTTGGGATTTTTGCTTAGATCTTCAATTCTATCATATTGCAAGTATTTTCCCAAAGATTTTTCTTTGTTGCTTGTTTCCAAAACACTTGTTTTCCACACTTGAGCTATCTTCTATCCTAAACTATTAGGATCTTGTTTTTGTGGAAAAAGAAAAGAGAAAAAGAAAGAGAAGAGTTTGAGGTTGTTTGTTGTAAACCTCTTTGTTGTAAACACCCTTTTATTTGTGAATCCCTCTTCGGTAGAGGTGATCGGGTGATTGAGTTGTATCCCTCAAGTGTGAGGTGATTGTGTTGGTTGTGAGCCTCTTCGGTAGAGGTGTTGTGGATTGTGGTTGTTGTAGCCTCGGTGGCTTTGTAAGTTGAGAGAGGAGTTAGGTACTCCTTATAGTGGATTGGGAAATCCTACACGGTGGTGTAGGCGGGGATGTAGAGCAAGGTGCTCGAACCTCGAAACAAATCTTTATGTTTGCGTTTTGATCCATTGTCTCTCTAACTCTCTCTCTTTACATTTGTGCAAAGCATCATTTCATACAAGCATCATACTTTCATAGCATTCATATTATATACATTGCTTGTGTTGCCTTGCATCTTTCATATTATAATTTATCCTTGATTGCTTGGCTTGATTGTGTGTGCACATATTTCATATTGCTTGGATTGCTTGTGTGTGTGCGCCTAACTTGTACTCATCCAACAAGAGCTTCACATAGCACCTCAACCCATTTCAAGGGAATCAAGAGGAGTTAGTCCAGAGCCTCGCAAGGGGAATTCGGCTACACTTGTTGTATTGTATCAAGTTTGTGCAACATTTGCATTAGCTTCCGCATTTAGCGCACATAGTTTCTCATTTAGTTTCTTAGATTAGCACTTACACCTATTCACCCCCCCTCTAGGTGTTTTTCAGATCTAAGGTCTATCTTAGAAAATACACAAGACCCTTATAGTTGATCAAAAAAGTCATCAATTCGCGGAAGAGGGTACCTATTTTTGATAGTTGCCTTATTCAATTCCCGGTTGTCAACACATAATCTCATACTCCCATCCCTCTTCTTTACAAATAGTACTGGTGCTCCCCAGGGAGATACACTTGGCCGAATGAAACCTTTGTCTAACAAGTCCTGCAATTGAGTCTTAAGTTCTTTCATTTCTGCAGGGGCCATACGATATGGTGCCTTAGAAATTGGGGCAGTACCGGGTATTACATCTATTATAAATTCTACCTCTCGATCTGGGGGCAAGCCTGGTAAATCCTCCGGGAACACATCAGGGAACTCATTCACAACTGGAATAGTCTCAATATTAATATCAGTTCTGGTGGTATCCAAAACTGAAGCCAGAAATTCTTGACATCCTTGTTTCATTAACCTGATGGCTTTGATGGCTGATATGTGGGGTATATCATGACTAACTTTTACTCCTTCAAAAATAAACTCCGGAGCCCCTTCCATTTTAAAGATAATCCTCTTCTTATTACAATCCACATGAGCACTACAGGCGGACAGCCAGTCCATTCCTAGTATGGCATCGAACTCCATTTCGCCTAGCTTAATCAAATCAATAGATGTTTTCATTTCTCCAATTATCACTTCACAATTCATATATCTAGTGCTAGCTATCAAATTTTTCCCTATGGGTGTGGACACAACCAATTGAAATCCTAGGGTTTTGATACTTGATTTAGTTTATAAGCAAAAGCACTAGATACGAATGAATGAGTAGCTCCAGGGTCAAACAATGCATGGGCAATATGTCCTGATATGGAGATCATACCTTCCACCATTGCATTTGAGGCCATTGCTTCCCGGTGGGTTAATGCAAAAGTTCTTCCTTGCACCCGGGGTTGCTGAACCGATGACTGAGTTGCAGCAGGACGTGGAGCATTACTGGGCTGCATGAAGTTACTGGCTTGTCCTCTGGGAGGATTCGTCCTCATGGTTGGCCTCCCACTTCCTCTACTCTGCCCTTGGCCTCCGCGCCTTGACGGACAATTTTTCTTTAAATGTCCCACCCCTCCACAATTAAAGCAAGCTCTATCCAGGAGGCAGTTTCCAAAATGGTTTACTCTGCACCTCTGACACCAAGGAGCCTCCGAGATTCTAGGGTGGGATGCAGAGGTAGCTTGTGTTTTCAAGGGAGTTTCTCTGTTCCTCAACCATGTTCTCCTTCCTCTGGCCCCTCCTCCTCTTTGAAAAGTGGTAGTAAACCCAGACCCCTTGCCACTGGTGGATCCTGATGCCATCATCATTGAGGGTCCTTGATATCGGGGGCGCTTAGAGTTGGGAATTTCCTCCATCCAGTCTTCCTGACCTTCTTGCATGTCCATCTCTACCTCCAAGGCTCTTTCCACAGCTTGAAGGTAATTCTTCAGTTGCAGAGGAATCAGTCGGCCTCGAATCTCTGTCCTTAGGCCCTTCACACGAACCTCTTCGTCCTTTCCGCTTCACTCTTTATCAAGGCATTAGCATACCTAGATAATTGAGTGAACTTCTGGTCATATTAAGATACATTCATCAAGCCTTGACGTAATTCTAAGAATTCTGACGCCATCTTGTCTCTGGCCGTCTCAGGGATGCATTTTTCAGTGAATTTGTTCACTAAGAATTCCCAAGTGATTGATTCCCTTGCATTCCTTATACTATGCTTCACCGCCCTCCACCAGTGTTCTGCTTCCTTTTGGAACATAAAGGAAGAGAAAGATACCTTTTGTTCATCGGTGCAGTTCATAACGTTTAGGATCTTCTCTATTTGGAGAAGCCATGCTTCGGCTTGTAAGGGGTCCGCCTCCCCTTCAAATACGGGCGGTTTCATCTTCTAAAACTGCTCCAGTGCTCGGTGGGAATTGTTATTACTCGCTCTGGTCATTAATTGTGCGAGCCACTCCGGCATCACCCCTGGAGTTCTCTCATTCCCTCCTATTTGAACTTCAGAGTCTTCATTATTGTTCACGGGGTGTGCGCTCCCCATCACACTGTAGTGTGACACATCGAGCGACAGGGACTCATCGGGTGGTAGCTGGTTTAGATCCATGCGTCCCTCCTATAAGATAAGGGCATCTAATCAACATACTTCACAATTTGAAATCAATTTGGGATAAAATTTTAGTCTCATGCAATCATGTTAATGCTATATTCAACATCATTTTTGCAAACAAACAGCTTGCTATATATATATATATAGGTACATCCCAACATGGATACAAAGATGTTATACTAACATGCCTACCTTTTGGATATCCAGACTAACCCATGTGCAAACATTCGAGATGTGCCAGGGTATATACAACAAGCTCTAAGGATATCCATCATCTAACATACTAGGCCTATACATATATATATACATCAAAAGTGTCGGCTCAAAGGTTCACTCTCCCTAGGGTAGAGTATCCCCACTAGAATCTCCGCTAGTGCTGCTACTGTCTTCGCTATCACCCATATTTTTCTCGGGTCTTCTCCCGGTAATTCGTCTCCTGCGCAGCACCAGTCGTCTAGATCATCATAGAGATCCATGTCATCTTCCCACATTTCATCCCAAAAGACACCTCCATATGTGAACCCTCTTCGGGTCTCCTCTTCTATTGGGCTAGAGGGCTCTATCTCTGCTACCTCAAGCCAATCCCCGACCGAGCTTTCTGTATCGACAATGGTTGGTTCAGGCTCATTAGATGCCTAAGACTCAACCTCCTCATAATCTATATGGTCTGGGGCTATAAATATATCCTCTGGATCAGTCTCGTCCGACTCATATCCCCAATCCATCGAATCCGCCATCCAGCTCTCACTGGAGCTATCTGAGCTAGAGACTGGCCAATATATGTCAGAGTCCCCGATCTACATGTAAAACAAAAAGTCGTATCAATCTCAAGCCCATGAAATAGTCTCATCATATGACTATAATCAGAAGGAATCAGCATATGTAGACACACTTGCAATTATACTTATCCTTAGTCTACCCGTAAGTCTCATGTTTTTTTTTAGAATAACTTAGGTTCCATAGGTAATTAAATGCATTTCCTCGTCCCAGTGTCCCATCCCACCAGAAATTGTTACTGCGAGCCCGCACCCTTAGCCAACTCACCCGAATCAGGATGTGCGGGCACCCTGATTCTGATGCGAGGAAAATACTTAATTGCCACTCGACTCATAGTTATTTCGTCACATAAAACTCACTACCTAACTATGATCACATGTCTGTACTTATAACCTAGCAACTTCATCACTTCTTACTCCTTCTACTTATAAACCTTTGCTCTGATACCAACTGTAACGGTCCCAGTTAAAAATTTTTATTTAATCGCAATCATCTCAGATAATCCAAGCGTAGGATCCATAAAAATACAACACTTCCAATATTGACATCAGAATGTTCTCTTATATACATCAACTCCACTAAGATAGCATGAAGATCTAAACGTGATTTACCATAGCCATCACATATGGTCCGACAACCCATCAGAAAACGTAGTCTAATTATTACTGTACCAAAGTATATAACAAGTTAGAGTCTAACACCAGGCACTTTAAAGTTTACAAGATAATGATAATATCCAACTAAGAGTATGCCTAGTTATATACAGCCATATACATATCAAAAGCAAACTTTAATGCAATGACTCCGATGGCGCTTGTCCCGCATATTGCCTTTAGGCGGGTCCTTTGCCCTTGTCCAAACCTGGAGGTGGAATTAGAAATAGAGTGAGCTTGAAGGCTCAGTGAGTAAAACAATATTTAAACAGGTCCATTAAGTAGGTCTACATGGCTAAATTATCCGGTTGACAAGTGTGTCTTTATATCATTTTTATAAAATTTTGTTATTAGCCGAGAACCCATCCAGAATACAGTAACAAGGTTTATTAGTCGACTTTTATCCTCTTATAGTCGACTAATAATACTTATAAGTTGACTAAAGTTATAGCTATAGTCGACTGAATTCAATCCAAAAGTATCTGCTTCTTTGTTGGTTGTCAGGAACCTATGTAGTCGACTACCCTTCCTGGTGTAGTCGACTACACTATGTAATAGTCGACTTGCAGGTCCCCTATAGTCGACTAGGTGTGGGTCAGAAGGGTATGTTGCTCTCTGTATGTCACCTATAGTCGACTACCCTCTCTGGTGTAGTCGACTACACAATGTATTAGTCGACTTATAAGTCAACTATAGTCGACTAACTATGTCCAAAACAGGTTGTTAACTCTCTGTTTGCTCTCTGTATCTGGGGATAGTCGACTACAGTCTGTCTGTAGTCGACTAACTATGTTTTCCAGCAGTTTGTCTGCCCATATATCACACCTATAGTCGACTTATCCTAGGGACTTAGTCGACTAACCTACATAAAATTTGCCTGTATAAGTATTTATTCCAGATTCAACATTTAAGGATTTATATATGATTTCAACATAGAATTTCTTTCTTAGCCACATCAATATACTTTAACCCTAACATTGGGCTCCCCCTTCGGTCTCCTCCGGTTCAACCCGGTCCCTTCCTCCTATACGTCATTCCACGTAATAATTTCCCCTTCCACCACCACCGGTTCAACCCGGCCCCTTCCTCCTATACATTACCGCATAATCTCCCCTACTTACACTTCCGGTTCAACCCGGTCCCTTCCTCCAAAATACAACAATCACATTCATCATATACTATCAATATGTAAGGATACATAAAATGACGACAACATGCAAGCTCGTAGTCATTACTTTAACACATGTCAATATTGTGGGGTTCATTAACATGAATGGGTAGCTACTGGTGAAATCATAAATATGCGAGTCTTTATAAGGTAACCATCATATCTTGACATCGTAAAATATGCGTGACCAAAAATATATGCATGGTGTCATGTGTCATGTTTATCTATAGAACCCTTTTCTAGAACATGTAGTAGGCTACAGTATTAAACATCCATGAGCTTAACTCCTACGAGATTGTCCTAGGAATATGTATACATAAATCAAATCTATAATTTATACTCATGAAGTTATCTTTCACTTTTATGTCTATTTATCCTTTACGATTTCTTTCATTTTTTCCAAACTTTATTCTGCTTATCATGACACTAGGATCCATATGTTCTACTCACCCTTCGAAGTGGTAAGTTCTTCTCAAGCTTGCTTTCCCGCTACAACAGAGTCTACAAGTCATAACAACGCCAATATTAGTTCATAGTTGATGGGGAGATTTTGTCTCCTCGTTTTAAATAACCGCAAGCGCACGGTCGTTCGATGTAGCACTTGAGGGTCGGTCCACAGGGACAGGTGGTTCTTTTGGTTATGACACTTCTACACGAATGGATCAAAAGATTTATGGATCTTGTGAGCTATGTGAACTAATTATAGTAAAAGAAAAGTCAAGCACTTAGGATCGAATCCCCTAAACTAGCATCAAGCGGTCAATTTGATCTCCATATCATTTTGTATTACACACCAAATCTCTATGTCTAAGAGGCACATTAATTCTGAACACTAAATTTAAGCACAAGCTATTATCCAGTTACATGGTCCATCAAAGGTAATTTATCTAAATTAATAAATAGTATAAATGCGACAAAACCCTAAGCATGGACCATTAACTACCGATACATAGCCTGTCAAATAAGTAATGACTATAGAAATAATCTCCTAAAAGTTATAGGTCAGTTGGTGTGCATACTGTCATAAATAGGAGAACGACTCGGTCCACAAGAATTTAGTCTAGGTTCATCTCCCCTAAACGCTTGCAACAAATTAGCTACTCATGATAAAACTAACAATAACCTAAACTAATTAAATCAGTTTAAAATTATTTGAATTTAATTAAATAATTAATTACAAATATGTATTAATTAAACTAATCAAAATAAAAAAAATTAAAAAAAGTAAAAACTCACCTGCAGGGGCGGGCCGCCCCTTTCTCTTCAAAATGGGGCGCCAGCATGGCGCCCCTTTCCTTTCAAATGGAGGGCACAGGGGGTGCCCTCTGCTCTTGTTGTGCAGAGGCGCCTGTTGGCGCCTCTGTACATTTTCCTTTTTTTTTTATTTTTTTTATCTAAATCATAGGATTAAAATAACACTAACAGAGAGATAGATTTCATAAAAAAAATAAAAAAAAAATAAAAATAAAATGATGTAAATAAAATTCTTACCTCTAAAATCTGAGATTGGAATTAGAAGAGACCTCCATTAGATGAAAATAACTTTGAAAAATTGGCCTAAATCCAAGGCAAGATTCATATCCTGGCACAAATTTCAAGGAGAGAAAAAAAATTTAAATATAAAACCCTAGCTCCGGCCTCCCCAAACCACAGCCCTCTCTATTCCTTATATAATAAGGAATTTTTACAAAAAGGTCCTTTGAAATACATCTATTACATAATAATTCGTTTCCAATTCAGGCAGATTTTTTAAATGATGAATACAGACCACCAAATGGAGGAATCAGCGAAAGCGATCAACACAAAAGTTGTAGATCTTCGAATTATCTTTCCGTAGCATCTTGAATGATTTTGTTCGGAGTCCTGTAGCTAAAGTTATGGCCAAAATACCGCAACATATTTGGAAAGCAACCCTCAATCTTTTGCAAATTGCGTGAGTTTATTGCTGAATGTAACCAGATTCCTCTTTCTCTTTTTTTTACCTGTTTCCTGCAAAAATTCAATCAACTATACCCGAGTAGCATTATTTATATACATATAATAGATAATTAGGAGCATAAAAATGGTATAAAATCATGCTGATCAATAGTTAACGAAAATAATATAAGAGGGTAGAGTTTTAGAAGTATTTTTCTTACCGTTCAACCAATGACACTCCCCCCCCCTCAACTTCTAGTTCTAGATCGCCCTTTGACTCGTTCTATCGGTTTCTTGGAGGAATTAAGACAGGAAAACGGAACCTTTTCTTGTGTATGGATTGAAGGAAAGTAAGTGGGAATTGAGATGGAAAAGTAGGGTTTTTTGTGAAGAGGATGTTGCTGTTTTTGCTGGTTTTTGGCTGCTGATTTTGGGCTGTTTTGGGCTGTTTTTAGGCTGTTTTTGCTGCTGGTTTGGTGCTAGTTTTGGGCTGCAGAAAAAGGGAAGAGAGGGAGAGGGTTTTGGGACTTTGGATGAAGAGAGAGAGAGAGAGAGAGAGAGAGAGGTTTTATCAAATGAGATAACTCTCTTCATCCCCCCTATTTATAGCCTCTTTCCCTCCACACAAATGTGCCAAGTGTCCCAACTTTAACCCATCACTCTACCCTACACCATGCCCTATGACAAAGCTCCATGCCTCCCCCCCTCTCCATGAGGTACATGTACCTCAAATATGGTGAGAGAGATGGTGGCAAGTCAACATGTGGTGTATTCCTATATCTACATACATGGGTATATACATACTTATATATTCATTGTCATGCATACCTATATACATACTAATATATTCATCCTCATACATACCTACTTGTGTACCTTCACACCATTAAACATGTAATAGGTAGGGTATCTAGCATAAATACTTTTTCCCATCATCTCTTAAGGTATCAATATTTAGGAAAAAGGATGCTTAATTAAGGCAAGTGTTACACTCGTCCTCCTGTCATCAGCAGCCTGGGCAAGCGCCTGCGACCTCAGCTCAGCCTCATTGAAATCCATCGCCTGGGCAAAACGAGCTTCGACCTCAGCCAAAGTTGCCCTCTGCGATAATCCCTACCGCGAGAGTTCGTCACTCTGAGCCTTGAGCTGCTCAAGCCGCGCAGCTTCTTCAAGACGCACCGGTTCAGCCTTGGACAAGAGAAGATTTCCCTTCCTGATCATCTCTCTGGCCTTCCCGATCTTATCTTCAGCATCAAGAAGAGCACTGGTGGAGGCATCGATGGTATTTCCAACCTCTACTTGCCTTATTTCCAAGGATTTCAAGTCAGAAGAAATAGCTTTGGCAGCTTCTTGAGCGGCAAGACGGGCCTCATGCATTTGAGCGACAAGACGCGCAAACCGCTCATCAACCGAAGACTCCAGGTCCGAGCGGCTGAGACGGCGCCATTCCTCTATGTCCCTCTCGAATTGATCTACCAGGAGTTCCAAGGCAGCGGCCTGGTGATACCCTTCAAAGTCCCAAATACTTTCAATACTACGGGAGAGGACCACCTTCAAAGTTAAGAACGACATAGTCGAACCTTTCAAGACTAGGTCGATGGATCGCCCTAAGCCTTTATAAAAGCTATCGACTATGTCACCTATAAAATCATTTTCAACCTCGGTCACTTCTGGTAGACGGGCAACATCAGAAAAATCCACCAGCCTGGTCGATACTACCGTGGAAGGAACAACGGGAACACTAACTGCAGCAGCATGACAGGTCATCGATGATCTTGGCGGAGTCTTCATGGAAATCAGTACACTAGCCACCGCTGAGGTAGGGCTAGTGACCATCTCCTAAACAGCAGGCTCAACCACCAGGGTTGGGGAGGTAGGGCTTGTAATTACTCTCAGCTCCGCACTTGGCAAAACTGACGGCATCTCACTCATTGATATAGTTGGGAGTGAAGACGCCTCCGGGACTACCATCCCTTCAACCTCTGCTCCTTCGGCTGGCCCAGGCCGATAAGAGGGCAGGTCGCCATACAGCGCATCCAACACAGCAGCATCTGCCGCGGTCGAAGTGCTCATGTCACCTCTTGACCCCTCGGGAAGATCGTCTGGTCCCCTTGAAGCTGATGCACCCTGAGGCCGAACACCTGTAACAAGATTGTGTTTAGACAGGACACAACAAGTAGTAGAAGCCAAGAGGTCGGAACAATACCAAAGGACGATGTCGCTTCAAACATGTTGGCAGCCGCATCAATCTCTACGGGGTCCATTGGAAAATTCTTTGCGGAGTCAACACGAATGGCCGGTCCGCTTTCACTTGCCGAGCCTTCCGTGGACCATCCAAAAGAGCTTGACATTACGGGACTTCCTTTAGAAGCCCCAGCACCCGAAGGACCAACGTCAGCTGCATCACCTCCAAATTCTTCTGAGATGGCAAAATAGCCAGTCTCACCACCCTCTTTATAAGTAAATAGGGGATCATAGTATTCCCCTTGTTCTCTGACGGCCCTAGCTCTCGGGCTCGTCACCGCCTCAGCTCCTGTATCAAGAAGCAAATAATAAGCCGTTTGGAACACACAAAAGGTATATCGCAAGGACGGAGCTGATCTTACCTAAGTCTGGAGCAAATTCACCAGTAGTCGGTTTAGCAATCGACGGTTCAACTACTAATGGGGCAGCAAGAGGAAACGCTGCAGAGGGTTCACCCTCTACGACAATCGTAGGAGCTTGGCGACGGGGCTTCTTCACCAACCGCTCCCTACGAGACCCACCTGTCCGTTTGCGCTTGAGAGGAACGTCAGAACCTTCCTCCTCCACTTCTTCTACATGTCTTGGGGGAACTGTCCCCATCACGTCAGAACCAGCTACAGGAGTCTCGGCGCCTGTCTCCGCTTCAAAACGAGGACTTTCTGCATCCGAAGCCTCGCTGTCATCCACAGCAAAGAATTCCTCTATTCCTGGGACGCGAACCCTTTTACCTTCCCTTTTCTCAGAGACCTTTCGCTTCAGCCGCTGAGAAATTAACTTTACACCAGAATTGTTCACATTAAATCCAAGTGGTATGGAGTTGGAAGTTGCATACGACTGGCAGAAGCACAGGGTCATTAGAAGATTGGGATTCCTCAACGGCATGCGCAGCCGCGCCCCAGTACAGCCTGCAATGAAGAATCGCCAGGCACGGGCTCCATCAATGAGACTCCCCAGGAAAGCCAGATTAAGATTGGGGTTTCCCACATACAGTTGGTCATATCCAAACTGTCGAGCAAACCGACTTGGGACATAGGGCTCCAAGTAGCAGGTATCCCCGCTTCTGTATAATAAATGTGAGGGCCGGATACTGACCAGCCACTCAAAAACTCCCCGGCTCAGGGACGACTGCCGCTCCCCCGCATCTTTGAGCTCTTCCTCATAACCTGCACCCCGAATACAGAGAAAACAGCGGAAGAAACTATAGACGTCATAGCGACGTACCAACTTACGGGCCTCAGCCACGTAAGTCTTCTGCCACGAGCGTCCTTTGAATCGGCGGAGAGGCGTCATTCGAACACCTTACGGGGGGTCCTCTCCAGCTTCAATCAAAGAAGGACAATGCAGGGCGAACCACGCCATCAAATAAATGTACGGCAGACCTACCCTGGGATTGGGTCCTCGAGAGGCGAAGTGGCTCCCTTTCCACGCTTCGTTATTGGCGGCCTGCAAAAAGCCTCCGTTAATGCACGAAGGCCTCTCTAGATACAGCACACCATGGCCGGAAGAAGACCCAGAGAGTGTCCATGAACCAAATGAACAGCGGGCAGCAAAACATTCAGATGAACGACGTCACCCGAAGAAGACGGCACCACGCACCTCTTCAGCCAGACTGTTAAGAAACCAGCCAGCAGTGCCTTCCGGGACATCGGCCGGCGCGCCTGATGATGGAAACTCCGAAGGACATCACCCTTCTCATAGGGACCGTCGTCTTCCTTCACAACTAGATCCCCTTGGAAGTGCTTTTGCATCCGGTCAAAGATGTCCTCATCAGCAACTCCACAATGAGCCGCTTCAGGAGTATTCCCCATATCCGGTAACAAGTAATTCCCCAGCTTTTCAAGTTACAGGAAGTTCCCTTACTGCCCCCATGTATACTGGAACAAATGTGCAAGTGGCACATTAACTCCCGGTAGGTCTCGAACAAGGCAGGCTCCTGCTTCTCCAGAAGCGCCAATTCCGCCTCGCATGGGAAGTATTCTTCATATGGGAGAGACCCAAAAGGCAGAGCAGAGACTTCCCACATCTCATGCAAGGCCATACCCAACTCGCCAACAGGGTGAAGAAAGTCCCTGAAGCTGGGTAATACAATTCAAAGATAGCGTAGAAGCATGCCACGTTCATATCAATGCCATAGCAGGTCGCCCTGACGGCCTCATGGAGGTTCAACCTCTCCAGATCCTCCTCGAAATGAGCAAGGATGTATACAGTTAAATCCCTCCACCACGTCTTCGGAGGGTGAATCAAGCTTGGAGTCCTGAAGTCAGTAGCTGGGTAGTTCCCATTAACCTTGCAGAACTGGTTGCCAAAGGTCAGCGCCACAGCAGGATTTTCTCCCACTGGGATCTCCTGCAATACATTCCCCGGATGTAGACCTATTATGTAACGAGGAGGCCCCACTCTTGCATAACCAGGAGACTGAAACATTAATCTCCCTACATGGACGGAGTCGGTACTTTGGCTCACTTCCCATGCCATCTTCCGAGCCTGCGTCACACACTAAAAGGAAGACAAAGAAAAATGTCGCTTGTTGGATGGGAGGTAAAACTTCTCATCATCCAACTGGAAAATCCACTGCCCTTCTCCTGCCTGTAGTTGGTGATCAGGATCTGGTACAGCATCCCCGAACATGAAGTCGGGCTTCCTATAAGTTCGACGGTCAATATCTTCAAGGGGAGCCGTAGTCAGAATGCTCCTCGTGGTGTGTTGATCACCACCATGAATAAGCGTGTCTAGAACGACGGAGCTCCGCTCACTAAACAAAGAAGCCTGCCCTTGAAATTACAAGCTGATATTGCCATCCGCTCCTCTGGTCATCCCAAATAGATTATTCAAAGGACCAGGAGTATAGTGCACTGCAGAAGCAAAGAGAACTATGATTAGTTCATCAGTCGAGCGAACATAAAGACACAATTTTCACCAAGTCATAGCTTCGCCCTTTGAGCGAAGCTAGCAAGGCGATAGCTACGACAAAGCTTAGCCTCACAGTCAAGTCCGCATTTCGCAGAAAATGTTCAAGTGTTAGCCTCGCTTCGAAAAAGCTTAAGCAGAAGGTGGTACAGCCCTGAGGACTAACTTCGTCAAAAGGGGATTATGGTCAAAAGTTATTCTTTACGGCCATGATTGAAGGGACAAATCCATATCCTGTTGTTCAATAGGACGAAGACAGCCCAAGTAATAGCTTCGTACGAAAGCTTAAAGAAGAACTGTTTAGTTCTTAGATCCCCGTCCAAGAAAACAAGGAAAATTCAGGGAAATGGATTCCCTAACAATAACGGATCATGCTTAATCGTTCTTGATTCATCCAAAGATAGCCAAGCATCGGCTTTAAAAAAGAGAGACGACAGTCTCTAATCAAAAGGGGAAGTCCCTTACCGGCGATCGGTCGTTCAATGACCGGAGGAGGAGAAGGACCCTCCGCTGCAGAAGTTGCCACTTCTTTCCCCGCTCGTCTCTTGGGCGCCATTGAAGAGCTGTGAAAGTTTTCAAACTTTCTAAATGAAGAGGAAAGATGAAGAAAAAGAGTCAAAGTTCTCTGAAAATTTCAAGCAAAGAGATCTGTTCTTTCTCAGCACGATCGGGCTTTTATAGGCCAATGAGCGCCTGAAACGATGCCTCGAAAAGGGCACAGGCCGCCGTTTTGAATTAATTTGAAACGCCGCCTAAAGAGCCTTCCCGAGAAGCGCTAATTCAGCCACTGAGGGTTAACTTCGCCATGGGTCAAAATGCGGACTTCACACAATCCATCAAGAACTTCGCCAAAAGGTTTGCCTTAGCCCCGCTAAAGGCACAGTTCGCGGACGCGCCAGTTTCGCGCGAAGCTCATTCAAAAAAGGATCATGTCCTTAACTCCGCACAAAGTTTAGTCCCGCTATAGCCAAATTCTCAATGAAGGCAAGCGAAAATCAGATGAGCAGAAAATGAACTTTCATTGATTTAAAAGGAAAGGTACATTGATACTATATCAAGGTTGTGTTTCGTACAACAGATTCAGTTGCTCAACAGGATTATTTGCGCAAAAGGCATACATGTGGTTTTATCTGCTTCCAAGCCAGACCAACTGAACACGAAAGGCCTTCCTCCTGCACAAGGCCGTAAGCAGAACAGATGGTGCCACCAGGACAGAGGGTATCATCTGGACATATTGTGCCACGAGGACAGGGCCATGATCCTTCACATAATGGCAGATTTTGCTACTAGGAAGCCGGATCGTCTTTGATGAAAATTAGCAATGAAGGATCCAAGACATTACTGGTGACGTCCGCTGTCCCGAAGTGGATCATCTCGGATAAGCGGCTACCAGCCTCGCCTCAAAAGGAATCATCTCGGATAAGCGACTGCCAACAGCCTATGGGACACACAGCAGCTGCCCCCAGTTTGTTCCTCCTGCTTAAAAGTAAAGCTTCAACTGGGGAAGCATAAGGAAACTTTTCGGTCTCTTTCATCAAGTCACAAGATTGGCGAACATAGCTCACTGCAATGCAAATCAGAACAGATTAGCAGTTAAATACAGGAGAAGCTGTAAAAACACTAAGTCAGATTCTTTGGGGCGAAGCAATTCAATTTCAGTTAAAGCAGAGGATAAGCCTCGCTTGCACAGCAATGATGGGCTAGCTCAGCAAATGCCAAGTCCTAGCCTCGCCTATGTGGCTAAGCCAGACTGATCCTGTGGGACACAGTCTTAGCCTCACCTATATGGCAAGACTGGCTCAACTTTGAAGAGACCAAGTCCCAAGTTCTGCCTGTGTAGCGGACTTAACATGTAGTGATTTTTCTGTGATCAAGTCAAAATGATAGCTTCGTTGGAAAGTTATGCTGAAATCCTTCTCTGCAGATCAGCCAATTGCAAGATGAAGAACAAGGGAAACTAATCCCTGAAGCAGCTGTTAAAGCTAAATTAAGGGAGATGAATTCCCTAAAACTGGTGAAGTCGTTGAATGATCAAGACTTACCGGTCTTTGGCCGGATAATGACCAGAGTGGGCATCCCCACTAATTCAGAGATCTGAGTATCTCTCTCAACCAAGAGAAGAGAAGAAAAGCAGATCACTTCTCTTCAGAGGACCTCAAGTGTCCTATTTATAGGCCTCATGGCTTGAGCACTGCCGCCTCAAGCGTGGAAGCACGAGCACATTTAAGGCACTTATTGCGCCTTAAGAAAGGGACGGTTTCTCTTGGAACTGCGCAAAGGAAGAAACGTCTCCCTCATAAAGGCATTTATTGCGCCTTGAAGAAAGGGAATATCCTCCCTCGGAAATACACGATCGGAGAATATCTCCCTCGATCAGTGCAAGAGAAGGAGTAATCCTCCTCGTAATCGGCCCATAGCAATTAGCCTTGGGAAAGCAACAGATGTTCCAGAGCGAACTTATTCCCGGAAGCCCAGATGCGGAGCTACCCAGACGCCAATCTACATGATTCTTCGAGCGAACTTATCCCGAAGCAGGATTGAAAGCGAAGCTGAACTCAACCATCATGGCGACGTTCATACTCCACACACCACCGATCAAAACAGTTCAAAGTATTTCGAAGTCTGAGCCATTGTAGACTTTCGAAAACTTTGAAGGGGTCTTGTTGACACTTAAAAAAGACAAGATTCTTATTGGTCCGAACAATGTCGAAACTTGTTGACATTTACAAAAGACAAGTGACAGACAAGCTGAAGACCAATTTTCACACATCTCCGAGGGACAAGGAAGCAACTTGGACTCCATTGATCCAGCAAGTAGACAGTGAACCCGGATTGTTTCTGAACAGACCTCAGCAGGTCTAAGGTGCTAGCACTTAGCATCACATGAGCCCAAAGGGATAGCCTCGCTTGAGAGGCTAGGATCATCCAACTCCGCCTTGAAGCCATTCAAAGGCTCGCCAGAAAGCTAACTCATAGCTTCGCTAGGGAGAGTCAACTCCGCCTGAAACCACATACAATTACGAAGAAAGAGTATATGGTAACTCCGCCACAGAAGACTTCTAGCTCCGCCGAAAAGCTTCTTTTCGGACTTCGCCAGAAACTGCCTCTAGCTCTGCTACGAGCTCAATGCGGGTAACTCAGCTATTGGTCTGCTATGGTCATCCTTTGACCAATCAAATCTCCGGATGAGATCAAATCTAATCAGATCAAATCCAATTAAGATCAAATCGGAGATCAAATTTGGCAGTTGATTACCACAATCTCTTGACTCTCTTAAAACGAGTAAGAAGATCAGGGGAAATCCTCCAACGATATGGAAAGGATCAAAACAGATCAAGAAGATCAACCAACCTGCCATTTCTAACTTCACAGAAGCTGATCTTAGCCTCGCAGCAAGGCTACTTTTCAGATTCAAACAGATTTGATTCAATCTGTTTTCATACCTTCAATGGACGATTATACCCTTACTCTCCTTATAAATAGCCCGCCAGGGGCACAAGGAAAAAAGGCCACGCATACGTGCAAGAGACCCCCGGTAAAGAGAGAGGACTCCACAAGCAGAGGTTTCTCCACGACGCACTGCACGCTCTTGAATTCAGAGACTTTTAGAGAATTACTGCTCTATTCAGGGTGCTGATACCCTAACACCTTCTTCTCAAGAAATATCCGGAACCAGGCGAGAAGGAATTCCTAATTGAAGGCGGTTTTGAGAAGTAGCAAGAGGGTTCCACCAACCCTCTATTCTCTGATTCCCGAAACCAGGCGAGAAGGGAATCTCATCGCTCGCATCGTCAAAGGGACAAAGTGGTCGCGCGCTGACCAGACTCCTATCGGCACACTTCTCCAGAATCTCTGAGGAGATCTACTTGTATTCTTTTTAAGAATACTTATAATTTAGCTCCTCAACTCTTTTTTTTATTTTGTAAGTTTTCCCCTTTGCAAATCAATGGAAAACAGATAATAAGATATAATTACATGTTTATGTATCAGTGATACCATAATAGGAATTTAATAATCAGTAGAAACATAAAATGTTATCTGTTAATACTATCACCACCTAGCCGGTTATCATAGGGTCATGTCTACAATAGTCTCTCGTTTTATACAATATATAATGTTGTATAGTGGTGACGTGATAGGAGTGAACATGCAGATGGGCATAGGCAAGATAACCATAATACGGTGTTGTGCATATACAGTAATGATGTCTGTAAGGTATACAGAAAACAGAATATATGCAATGCAGAGTATACATGTACATGAGTAGTATGCCACCACAGAAAGTGTAGCATATACCAGGTAAAGTAACAAAGTATACATGTAACATGATAGCGGATAACTGATCAGGAACATTAACAAGTATAACTAAACAATAGTATACAGGTATCAGGCAAGTCATGTTATTTATACAATAGTAGCAATCAGTACCACTTGGTATTTTAATCAATCTCTTCCAGTGTCACATACCACTGGCAGTTCATACTAGAGCCCGCACTCCAGCCGAACCCATCCGAACATTGCATACGGGTTCCATTATCTAAACGAGAGAGTGACCAAATAACAAGTGTTCCCGACGTCACTATTGTGTATACTGTGTTATTCTGTTACTTGGAAACCAAACAATCGAGGAGCTCTTATCGGGTAGGTGTATCCCGTGCATTCCGGGATCACGGCATTAAACAGACCCCTGGCTGCTGAGATCAGGGCCAGCCCGCTAAGGCTGTAACATGTAACGGGAACTCAATGAGCTAAAACAATAAACATGAGCTCATGAGCTATAACAGGTGGTAGCCAGCACTACCCCGTCCCCTGCAGCGGGACAAACAATGGATCCAGACATCCACCCGACAAGAGTTAGTCAACCATCAAGTCTCCCCAACCCCATCTTATATTTCATACATTTAATGTTCACAGGTTATCAGGAACAAGAACAGTACATGATACATGTAACACGACAACAAGACATGAGCTCTGTTGATAGCACGAAACACGATAACGGGAAACGGGAAACAATAGATGTGAGATTCTAGAGGTGGCCCCGTGGCTTATATCCACGTGGCACTTAGTTCCACACATCGCATATCAACAGCTCATGTATCCAGTAATGGGAATATCAATAACGGGAACAATCATGCAATAGGGATACCTGCATATACACACAATATAAACAGTGATCCATATGACAAGAATACAGAAACAATACATGCATGTGTAACAGTGATGTGTAAACATGACATAACTGTGTACCGATCATCCATTTAATGATGATAATAATAATATGAAATGTGGTAATCTGTGAATTGGTATATCCGTGTACCAGTGGAACATATATGTGTAGCATTAATCCGTGTAACATATCTGTGTATCACTAGTACATGTCATAACAGTGGTCAATGTATAATGTAATACCATGTCCAGTGAACTACAGTAGCCGTGTAATGATGATACCAGTGCATGAAATAACGGTGTCTAGTATTCATGTCTAGTGACAGTGTAGTGTCATAGCGTATCTGTGGATCAGTATACATGTAACGTAACTGTGATACAATACATGACATAATAGTGTCCAAGAATATGGTGAAATAGTGGCCCGGATGTCAGTGGTACATGAACATGACATAATAGACATCCAGTGTAACAATCAACGTCTTTTAGTTACTCAATAATAAATCAAGAAAAAGAATGATTAACGTGTTTAAAGAGTAGTCAGGTATATTCTAAGTACAGTGTTTATTACAGTATTTTAATATTGTTTACAATTTAGTAAATATTAACAATGGGGATTTATCGGTAATCATGTTTTATTTAAATAAAGCAACCAAGTTCAATCAATATGATAAAAAGATAATTTATAAAATAAAAACACTCACAAACTAGTCACGATCGCAACGGTTCCAGAATCGTCCAAATCTGAGTCCGGATGCTCCAGATATCGCCCGAATACTAAAAGTAATAGAACTGGGTTAAATATGTAATTAAAATATTTCAAATGCAATTATTAAAATGTAGCAGGGGGGTTTCTATAATATTACCTTTATTGGGTTTTGGATGCGGGTTTGGGCTCTTAACGGGTCGGGTTTGGATCCAATACCCAAACCTGTAACACCCCGCTCCCAGAATATGTACTTAATTGCGTATTTAGATTTTTTGATCGTATTTTTCGATTTACTTCCTGTATTTATTTTGCTTTATGAATTATTTATACGATTGTTTTGTCTTGGATTGGGATTCGTTGACTCGGAGTCAGCCCTAGTTTGAACCGGGAACTCGATCCTAGTGAATTGCTCGATTTGGTCTTTTCGCTATTCCAATTTGACCGATTTTAGTTTTAAACATCGTTTTTCAATATTTTAGATTTTCTATGATTTTTTGAAATTTTTCTGAATTAAGTTGGAATTCTTCAAAACCGGTGCGACCAATATCGCTGCTCGATTCTCGGATTTTTAATTTACGAACGGAGTTGAAATTCTAAAAACGGCTTTCCTATAACTTCTTAAAATCACATTTTCTAACTAAATACTTTTTCTGAGAATTTTCTAAATTTATCGAAATTCCACTGGATTTGGTGTCGGCCAGTATCGCTGGTTGATTCCAAGAATTTTAGTTTACAATTGGAATCAAATTTCTAGATTCTGCTTTAATATTTTTTCTTAAAATTATATTTTCTCCTTTCAGGCATTTTCTGAGGTTTTTCAGATTTTATCAAAATCCGGCCGACCCGGTGTAGACTGGTTTTAACGGTTAATTTCAGGATTTTTATTATGAAAATGGGATTGAATTTTTGAAAACCGATTGTACTAAAAATCTTTATATAATATTTGTTATTTTTGAGAATTTTTGGGAAGCTTTTCAAGCTACTTAAATTTTTAGACTTTTCTGGAGTTTTCGGTGTTTTCCCAGATACCGGAATTTTATCCAGATATTTACTTTTCTCTTTTTCTCTCTCCTCGTTAGACGCGAGTTTTACCTAACCTGGATTCAATATTTAATGTAGAGATCCTCTCCATACTGCATTTAATGCTTATGTCCAACAAGATCAATTCTGAATCTTATCAACCATGCTTTCTTGTCTTTTCTGTCTAACACGACTTTCGCGTTTTCTACTAGATGCAGCTTTAATTTCTGCATTTGGCTCTCTTTGGCCTAGACGAAAGTTTGAGAGATGCGTTTGGGAGATGGAGACGCAAGTCTCATTATATATAAGGCATTCCAATGGCAATATTATAATCTAAACAATTCCCTTTATATGTACACCCCCCTTTCTTTTTCTCTCTCTTTCATTATTTCTTCTTCTCCTTCTTTGTTTCCTACAAACGACAGTAGCCCATAGAGCCATCTTGCCCTCCCTTTGGCCGGCCATCTTCTCCACTCTCCCCTCCATTTCTACCACCAACTCCTCCACCTTTTTCTCCTCCATCTCCTCCACCATCCCAACAACAACAACACCATCTCCATCACCTTCTTCTTCATCTCTTTTCACCAAACAATCCATTCTTACCACCAACTTCACCATTATTTCCACCACCACCTACACCATATTGACCACCACGAACCATGCCATCTTCCTCTCCTCGGCGTGCTCTTTCCAACGGACCTACTCGTCGCTCTCCGAAATACCATTTCTAAAACTCCAAAAATCCATTTTGTACTAGACTTGTACTCCATTCTTGACTTGGTCTTGGAGCCTTGGCCGCCTTCTCCAGCCAACTCCGGCCAATTCCGGCCGCCGCCGGTGACCGCCGGCCATCTTCCCTTTCCTTTTCATTGTTTCCTTCTTTCACTCTTTCCTGTTTTCTTTCTCTCTTTTCTTTTTTCCTTTGCTTTCCTTTTTCTTTCATTCTCTGTTTTTCCCTTATTCTTGCGTCTTCCCCTTTTTTCCCCAAAACCTGCGTCCCATTCTCCTTCTTATCTCCCTGTCTCTCTGTTAAATTGCTGACGCGGATCTTACCCCCTCGTCTAAGCAATTCCTTAACGCGAATCTTCGCGTTCTTGATATTTGTATAACGCGGCCTTCCCGTTTCTGTATCGACGCAACGCGGAGCCCATGCCCGCGTCTGTGTCCTTCTCGTGTGAACACGACGCGGAGCTCATGTCCACGTCTGTGTTCTTCTTGTGTTAACGCAACACGGAACCCACGTCCGCGTCCGCATTCTCCTCGTGTCCTGACTTGAACGCGGGTCTCGAACCTCGCATTTGTGGCATCTACGCGACGTGACTCCTGCGTCTGCGACCCCTGCGTCTCACTCTCAAGCTCGCGTCCCCTGTACACAATCTCTCTCCCTGTACTCTCTCTCCATGGACTTCTCTGTAGCTCTCACTTTCTCTCTCCTCTCTCTCATTCTCTTTCTCTCTCTTGATTTTCTCCTCTCTATCACTTTCTCTTTAACACGTTTATGCGTTGATTTCCTAGATTCTGAAGATTGGGGATTTCACTGTGTTTTCTAAAGATTTAGGCGAGTGTTCTCGCCTCCATTTGATTTTTTTCTCGCTTCGTCGGGTCGACTTGTATTGGCATTATGTATCACTTAACATGTTACTACTTGATGCATGTTCCTACTATGTTATCTCTTAACACTTGTCACCTGTTATGACATGACTTGTCACCTTTCTAATATCACCTCCAAGGCATATGACACATGACACCTGATATGCTGCTACTTGACACTTGTTCTTTATGACATGACTTATAACCTGTCACCTACCTGATCACTTGTCACTGTCATGATTAAAACCTGATACTTGTTATGATTAACTCTCTAACCATGATTATCACATTACGGGAATGTAGTACTTGATCTCTTGTTATGAACTCCCGTTATGCTTGTTATGTACTCTTGTTATGACCAGTTATGATCCTACTCATTCCTGAAATCTGATAATATTGTTAATAAGCTATAAAATGAATAACTTGCACAGGGAAGGGAGGAAGTGATGGATGCCGGTATGATGTCTTGCTTATAGTAATGGAATACAAAACTGACGATTCGTGTTAGGGGGATTTCTGGCCCCCAGAAGATGCGTGTTAGGGGGATTTAAGGCCCCCAATGGCTGTGTCCAGGGCGGACGGGAACTACTATAAGTATGAGCTATCAGTTCTTCATCAGCTTCCAATAATCAACCTCGACTTACTTATATATGGATGTATGTGTGTTGAGATGTACATCGGGACACATACCAAGATATATGGGTCAGACGAGTAATAATAATAAAATGCCAAGATAATAACTTGTTATGTTGCTCTACAAACTTGGTTATACCACTTGTTTCGTCACAATTGTTTTCATCGGATTTTACATTGAATTTCTGGTTTATGGGCATTACTATATTATACGTGCTTACATCCTGCTTTACCACTCGTGTTCTATTCCATCAGTCTCCTACTGTTATCATCTTATATCATACATATTCCCTGCTTCATAGCAATTACTATATATCTACTTGCTCCTGCATGCTTATGCTCACAACACGGTTTTCAATGCATAGTATGATTCAGATTTATCGATACATGTGTGTTTATCTATGCTCGCCATCTGGCTTTCGCATCACCACTCGCCGGGGAGTTCTGACTCCTTTGGATCCTCATGTCCAGGTTTTGGAGCTTGGAGCGTGTGGATTCTCCCAGTTGCTGATCAGAGTGGCGCAGTGGTAGCGTGGATCTCCAGCAGACCGTTCAGAACCCCATCCTTTCAGGCCCCCTTGTTCGGCTCTAGAGTTTTCCTGTTATGGCTCTGAGCCTCCATTTGTACTGTTCATACTTGTACATTTTTGTATTCTCGCATTTGCGCCATACTGGTGATGTAATATTCTTGTAATATTTGTCACATCCTATGATAACTTTGTAATTGTACTCATGTGTTGGAATGTATAATGCACCACATGCTTCCGTACTCTAATTCTTGCATGTACTGATGCTTAGCGTATATACATGAGGGTATTTCTGACCTGCGTTTATACGTCGCAGTAACGTCTCCGTACCCGCCGGATCGGGGCGTTACAAAACCCATTAACATAAGTGATGGGTTATTGGGTTAACGGGGTTCAAATCAACCCTTAGGGTTAATAGGTACCAACCCAATAAGGTTATTAGGTTCGGGTTTACACCCGAACCCAATCACCTACAGAGCAGCAGCAGCAGCTCTTGCTGCTGTCGCGCGAGCAAGCCGGCCAGCAAGTCTGGCCGGCGGCGAGGGGGCCCGCCGGCGGCGGTCCCGGCGTGGGTCAGGGAGAGAGAGAGTGAGAGAGAGAAAAAATAGTAGAAGAAGAAAAAGAAAAAGAAAGAAGAAGAAGAAGAAGAAGAAGAGGGGCGGCGGCGGCCGGAGGGGAGGCGCCACCGCACCTGGCCAGGGGTGCCAGTCACCGACGGTGCGCCGACCGGGCCACGGGCATGGGTCAGGCCCACCCCAGGCCTGGAACAGTGCGACAGTGAGAGAGAGAGAGAGAGTGAGAGGGAAGAGAGAAGAGAGAGGAGAGATAGTGTGTGGGACTTAGAGAGAGTTAGGGGGAAGAGAGATGGTTTAAAAAGGAGAGAGGGATGGTTGTGGATGGGTAAGGCAGTGGAGGAGGCTTCGGGAAGAAAGGAGAAGAAAAGAAAGAGAGGGATTAAAAAAGAATATTTTATTATTATTTATATTGGCCCAATATTCGACCAGCTCCGAACGGTTCTCAAAAATTAGAGAAAATAGAGAATATTACATGGAGGAGGAATATGAAAGCGGATTCATGAAATCTTGTTCGATTTACAAGTTAAAAATCCTTGAGTGTATCGTCGATACTGGGTGACACGAGATTGGCCCGAGTTTCGAGAAATTCAGAAAAATCTCTAAAAATACCAAACTATAGCTACTGTGATTCTAAGACATAAGGTGAAAGTAGATTTTTACAATTCTACTCCGTTTGTGAATTAAAAATCGGAGATCTGAGTATCGGTGTCGATCGACACCGACTACGGAGATTTTCTAAAATAATCCAGAAAAATTCCAGAAAATGTTGAAAAATCTAAAATAATGGCAAATAATATCTGAAACTGAAATCGGTTCAATCTGACTATCAAGAAGGTCAAATCAATTTTGTATGTCGTATCGAGTACTGATACTGTGATACGTACACCAGGGATCAGGGGGTTACATCTAGTCATCTTGAGAATACCATCTCTAATAGATATTTCAAAAGTCAATGCTTCTAAAGCACCAACAGAGATAAGATTTACCTCACTTTCTTCAATTACCACACCATCCCATCAAACTTCTTGATATGGACCACACATATCTCTTTCATGTTACGTGGATGATCATCACCAATGACAACAGAACATCCAACTTCTCAAAGTTAGAAAACCAATCGATGTTGGGACACATGATAAGTAGCTCCTATATCTAGCATCCAATCAAAATTACCTGAGAAACCAATAATAGGAGTAGTGATTGAGAAAGAGAATACTGATGAGTGTGAGTCTGATCCACCTGCTTGTGCAGTACTACTTATTTCCTCGAAAAAAATTGAAAAGATGCAAGCTTCTTTGTTTGATTGTAAAGAAAATTATAACGGATTAATAATTTGATTACAAAAGAAAGGATAATGGTTGGATCTCCCCTTTATTTAAAGCTGGGTTCTTTGTGTAGCTGTAGAAAGTGAATCTTATTTTTCGTTGATCGGGTGAACGTCAAGCTCTTTTTGAAAATATTCTCCTTAGATCACGGACAGAGTAGCACAGCTCCCATCCAATGAAATTTCAAAGAGAATTGGGTAAAAACTTGGACTTAGCAAGTTAGTAGAAGAGTTTAACTCTTTATCGATATTTCTCAGCCGAAAATTCCAACCCCTTTTTAATAGCAACTTTAACTATTTATAGGGATTTCAGGAGTAAAACTATCCCCTAAAAGCCTTCCATAATAGGGGTTAACTCCCCTCATTACATGGTCAGTAACTGACCTGATAATGAGGCAGTTACAACTGAGACGCGAAACTCACTTGCAGTTGAAACGTGGGCTTGAACTCCGCGTTTAGCCATTGAGATACTGCTGGACATGGGTTTCGAGCTTTGCCACTTGGCGCTGCGGTAGTGTTGGAACGCTAGCTTCAAACTTTGTGTTAAGCTTTGTGTCGCGTCTGAGACGCGGGCTTCGAGTTTTGCTAGACGCGAGCTTCGAACCTTGCTAGACGTGAGCTTCGAGCTTTGCGTCTTGGCATTGTAATGATATTGGGACACAGGTATCGAGCCTCACGTCTTGATATTGCAGTGATGCTAGGACGCGGGTTTCGAGCCTCATGTCTTGACATTACAGTGATGTTGGGATCCGGGCTTCGAGCTCTACGTCTTGACATTGCAGTGATGTAGGGGTGCAGGCTTCGGGCCCTGTGTCTTGACATTGCATGAATGACTTTAATTAGCCTCGCGTCTGAAGTATAGACTCTGCTATCTGATGATTTGTCTTCAGTGATTTTAGACAGTCTACAAAACCCCCTCTAAAGTTTTCAAAACTCCACAGTTGACTAGGACGGATTTCAAAACACTTTAGACCTTTCTTTTAGCAGCAAGCTCTCAAGACTGGATTGTCAATCTTCTGAGATACCTTGAACTTGATCTTGTCCGGATCTTAGTCTTCATGAGTGTACTGTGAAACTTTTTGAAGCCACTAGAGATGATCGTCGTGAGTGTCCAGATACGTAGTCCAGATCTCTTCGATGCTCTGAGCTGGTTTTTGGTGTACTATTGAACTGGGAGAATAGTCATCTGCTATCACCAGTGTACTATTGAACTGATTGCAAAAGTAAAGACTGAACACATGTCTTATCGATGCAAAGGTCATGTTGCATTATAGATACGAACCTTGTCTAAAATAGAAAAGCGATTCTCATTCATTGGAGAGACGCAAACATCGAAGTGGAGACGTAGCTCTCACTTTATTGAAGTGACGCAGACTTCGAGATGGAGACACAAACCTCTCTTTGCTGAAGAGACTCGGTTTTGTTAAACGCGAGACTCGCGTTCGTTGCTACTGTCTGGCGGAGCTTGAAGAGACGTTCTCTAAAAACGTGAGGCCCGTATTTTGGGCGTTGCTACGTGTCTGGCTTTACTTTGTCTATAAAAAGATAGCAGTCTTTTAAGAGTCATCATTAGACTCTTTTCTTCTATGTTGAACTCTGCGTCCAGAGTTTTAAGAACTTAAGAAAAGCTTCAAGCTTTTTTCTTCCTTTTTTCATCTTCTCCAAAGAATTTACTGTAAAAATAGTCCCAAAGACCAAGCCTGTGGCTTCATCCTCGAGCGTGAGTCTAATGTTGGTTTGTGCATTCGAATTCAAATTTTTTTCCTTTGTAGAGCGTGATAAACTCCGTGTCTTGAAACTTTTAAAAGCGAAATTCATGTATAAGACTCGCGTCAAAAGTTCATGACTTTAGACCAGCGTTTGTGCCTTTGGATTCATATTTTTTGCCTTAGCAGAGCCTGGTGAACTCTGCGTTTTGAAGCTTTTAAACGTGAGATTCGCGTATAAGACTCGCGTCTAGAGTTCATGACTGTCTTTTACAGAAATTTAATCCTCGAGTTTTTTCTTCTTGCAGGTCTTAACCGTATCGATGGTGCTAGTTCCAGTTTCCTTATCGCGTCCATTGAGGTAGACATGAAACGACCAGTTCCTTCGATTGGCGACCACTTGAGGAGTCAGAACTACTCTCCAAGGCAAGGAAGATCCGTGCGGTTCTCGATACACATCAAGATATTATAGAACATGATGCACCAGTAAGGTCTCAGATCCTTCCTAATCATAATGAGCATGCCACATTTGAAGGTCACTAGAAAGAGAACGTCACCAGTAAGATCTCGAATCCTCCCTTCACTAATCTTGTTCAAAAAAGTGACAGCAATGAAAAACTCATACTCATTGGATGACTTTCTGGTGGCGGAGCTTCCCATTAAGCGAAAGATTATAGCCTCGTGAAGACCTTTGCACTAGTTGGTTGGGTAGAATGAGAATGCTCCCTTGCATTTCGACCTCAACAAACACCATTGTTCTCAAGAGGAGAAGAAGAAGTTGATCTGCTATTCCCGGTCACAGTCAAGAAAACGAACTTTGTGTATCGTCAATGTTTCAAGGAGTGAGTGCAACCTTTCGCTGAGAAAGAGGGACTTCTTTGTACTCCTTTATTATAACACTCAATCTTATTAGAAAAGAGAGTGTTTTATATCACTTTAATATTTTTGAACATCAATAAAAGTGACACCTTCATGCCTTCTTATTTGTCTTGACTTTCTTTTTTTTTTTTGCATTGAAAATCAGACAAGTAGAAGTGATTATCTTTGATTTGCTAGAAGTGTAATATTTTAACTTAGCGAGTCAAAGTTAAAATTTTTTATTTAAAATTTTTTTAAAAGGTTACTATCAGAGGTGTAATATTAACTTGACAGGTGTGGAATAGATTTTATGGACTTGTCATTCTATGGATGAGAATGACAAGTGAAGTTTTCACTCCGTGGAGAATTGTGATTGAGTCTTCATCAGAGGTTTAGTATTAACATAAGTAAGACTCAGCTGGGGATTGATGAGAACACTGTTAAAGATGTGATATTAACCTAACGGTGATTTTAAGTGGACCTGTCATTCTATTGACGAGAATAACAGGTAAGACTAGCCCGTTAGGGATCTAAATATTTCTTTACCGTCATGTGATATTAACTTAACGGGATGGATTTAATCTTGTCAGAGATGTGATATTAACTTAACAAGAAGGTGTGTTAGAGGTGTGATGTTAACTTAGCTCTATAGGAATTTCAGTTTCGTTAGGAAAACTGAAGATACCACTGTAATAAGTGTAGTGTTGAACTTAACAGTGGAGGTAATACTAGAGATGTAATTTTAAACTTAGCATTCGTCATCTCGACTTTGATACGAAAGTTCGAGGGAAAGTCATTGGCATAAGTGTAATGTTAACGCGACAATGAACTGGATGCTAGAGTTGTGATGTTAAACTTAGCATCGCTCGTCTCAGCTTCAATATGGAAGCCTAAGGAAAGTGATTATCAAAGGTCTAATGTTGAACTTGGCAAGAACTTGATTACTGTTAGGGGTGTGATTTTAAACTTAACAGTAATTTATCAGAGGTGTAATGTTAACATGACAACAAGAGCTGATTTGTGATATAAGCAATTTTGAAGACATGCCATTATATTGAGAAAAATTGACAAGTGAAGTTTGAAATGTCAGAGGTGTAGTTTTAACTTGACAATTTTGAAGACTTGTAACTTCATGTAAGGGAGTTGACAACTGAAAGTTCATACTCGCTGGAGAGTATTGAAATTTTTCGCTATTAGAGGTGTAGTGTTTACATAGCAGTGATTGAGCTTGAGCTTGTGGACCTACCACTCTACGGGAGGAAATTGGTAGGGGACTTTGGCAGAGAAGTAGAATGAATTGTCAGAGGTGTAATATTAAGATGACAAACATTAATTTTCTAGGGGCATGAGAGGTTTGCCGTTAGAGATGTAATGTTAACGTAACAGCGAAAAGATTTTGAGCAGGTATTTAGTGAAATTTTATCGTCAGAGGTCTAATGTTAACTTGACTGACTCTACTGGAGATCGAGAAAAATGGCTTATCAGAGATTTACTCTTAACATGACAAATCTGTGCTTAATTCACTAGAAAAATGGGTACATATATTTTTGTGGTCTTACCATTCCATGGGAGAAAATTGGTAAGAGGTTTTGGAGGAGAAATAGAATGAATTGTCAGAGGTGTAATATTAACTTGACGAATCCTATTGGGGATTTAAGGGAAATGGTTTGTCAGAGGTTTACAGTTAACGTGACAAGTCTGTGCTTATTTCGCTGGGAAAATAGATAAAAATATTTTTGTGGTCCTACCGTTTCATGGGAGGAAATTGGTAAGAGATTTTGGAGAGAAAGACAAACTAAGTCCCTTAGGATTTTTAGCAAACCCTCCGCTATCAACGGATTTAGTATGCCTTTACCCACTATCGTTTGAGTTGGGATAGCCATTCTATTTTTCTCAGCATGATGAGTTATCGAGGACTTCTGTTGGACGTAAAAGCCAACATTTTTCTTTATACTTAGCCGTCAGAGACGTCAAATGTTCATAGATAAATTAGAAAAGAGTAACAAGGCTAAAATTAAAGTTTCGCACTTTGTTTCTTCTTTGATGTTTACATCATGCATCATGACGTAACCAGTGTTCAGTCGGCTCGATAATGGTCGACCGTAATGTGATCCATTGAAGAAAGAAGCTTTTCTTTGACGCTTTTCTAAACATCTTGGATTTGAAAGTTTTGATCAGAGGTGTAATGTTAACCTGATCATGAGAAGAATCCTATCAAGGATAATACTTCTTCGAGAGTCTGTCGTTGATCGGCATCATGAGCGTATCGCCCTTTGGGGTTATAAGACGATATGCTCCATTCGAGTAGATCAATTCCACTACAAATGGTCCTTCCCGTATGGGCTTAAATTTTCCTTTGGTTTTATGTGTCATCACCATCGATTTTCTGACAGCTAAGACAAGATCACCTTTCTTGAAAGTCCGCTCCTTGACTTTCTTGTGGTAATTTGAGCTTGATAGAACTCGATTTGTTGTTGAGCTTGCTGGCGTTTATCATCCAAGGCTTCCAGCTCTTGGAGTCGCAGTCGATGCTTCTTCTTATTTGTCATCTCTGTTGTTAATGCAACGCGTAGAGATGAGATCTAGATTTCTAGTGTGAGTACGGCTTCACACCGTATACCAAAAAGAACGGTGTAGCTTTCTTCGGGGTTCTCATTATTGTGCGACAAGCCCATAAGCATTCACCTAACTTATCATTCCTGTCGCGTTAGCTTTTCGAGACGAATTTCTTGAGAAGTTTCCCAATGGTCTTATTGAAAGCTTCTACAAGGCCATTAGCGGCTGGATAGTATGTCGTTGAAGACACACTCTGGATCCTGAACTTGTTGCAGAATCTCTAGAATGCTTGGGTGACGAACTGAGTCCCATTATCATGAACGATCCGTCGTGACATGCCAAAGCGGTAGACCACGTGATGTTTAATGAACTTGATCACGTCAAATGTCTTTATCTCCCTCAAGGGGAAGCCCATTTGGAGAAGTAATCGGTTATGACTAAGATAAGCCAATGTCCTTTGGATGAAGGTGGGCTAATAGGACCAATCACGTCCATTCCCTACATCTCAAATGGCCAGAAAGAAGTTGTAGGATAAAGATATCCTGGTGCCTGGTGAATGAAGTAACCATAGATCCGACAGGCATGGCATCGCTTAGCATAAGAAATGACGTCGGAGATCATCTTTGGCCAATAATATCCCAGTCTTCAGAGTCGATCTCCAAGTTTTTGACCGGATTGATGAGCTCCACACATACCGTCATGAGCTTCTTTGAGTGCCTCTGGTGCTTCTCCGTGTGACAAACAACGGAGGCGGATTCCAACATATGGTCGGCGATACAACGTTCTTGTGATCGCATTGTAATAAAATTTAGGGGCTTTTCTTTTAATGGCAGCCACCTCTTTAGGGTCATCAGGCAAAATATCATGCAATGCATAGTCGATATACGGGAATCGCCAATCCCTGCGCTTGAACTTGCTGAAGTCTCTAGAGATTTTTTAACTTGAAGGTCTCATGTAGACTTTTGGTTATCTTCAAGAGCGAATATTAGACAATACAAGTCATGACTGTAGACGAGTACTTTCTCTATCGCTCCGGCCGGAAGAGCGAAGGAAGCAGCGAGAGATGCTAGTGCATCTGCATGCGCATTTTGCTGGCGAGGTACATGGTCGATGTAGAAATTTCTGACCCTCTCTGCCATGTGGATAGTTGCGTTATGAAAGGGTATCAAGTTTTCATGTCTGACTTCGTACTCCCCGTGAACCTGGTTAAAGATGAGCTTTGAATCACCGTATGCTTCAAGATTTTTAATACCAATCTCATCGGCGATTTGCATTCCGATTAAGAGAGCATTGTATTCCGCTACATTGTTGGAACATAGCTTAATTAATGAGAATGCATGAGGATTACGTAGTTCTGTGGGGAGACAAGTACTACCCCCACTCCTGTTACGATATTTCCTCGAGAACTCGTTCTTGATGTGACATCGAAGAAGAGTTACCACATCTGTCCTTTGAAAGACATATGGGTCAAGCAGACTTCAGTGATCTCAACTTCACAGCTTTTTATCACAGGAATTGCATCTCACATTGGAAGAGCAATATGACTCATTTACCCAATCGACCATTCATCGATGATGGCTTCGTCATAAGCAATCTTAAAGGATTGACTTTTGATATGACGTGTATGGTTTGGCCCACCAAGTAGTGTTGCATCTTCTGGACGGCGAATACCAATACCAAGCATTCTTTTTCGATCGGGTTATATCGATGTTCGGCTCTGATCATAGTTCTACTCAGGTAGTAGATTGTCTGCTCGTGTCCCTGATCATTATTCTGAGCTAACAAATCTCCTAGAGAATAATCCATAACTCGAACGTATATCAGAAAAGATTTTTCTGACACCGGAGCAATAAGGATAGGTGGATGCGTGAGGTACCGTTTAATTTCCTCGAACGCTTGTTGGCAAGCATCATCCTAAATGAATGAAACACTCTTTTTCATTAATTTTGTGAAGGGTTGGCATCATCCTAAGAGATTTGAGATAAATCTCCGGATGTACGCCAGTCGTCTTTACAATCCTCTAAGCTCTCTAAGGTCCTTGAAGGTTGCATCTCCTGAACGGCGCGGACCTTCTCTGGGTTGAGGTGGATTCTTTTGGGTGTCACGATAAATCCGAGGAATTTACCGCTGGCTACCCCTAAGAAAGATTATGTGGGATTCATCTTCAATTGATGCACCCGCATGATATCGAATACTATCTTCAGATCTGCTATGTGATCGCCTTTGGTACGGCTTTTCACTACAATATCATTTACGTAACATTCCACTGTTTTGCGTATATACTCGCAGAAAATTGCATTCATGGCTATCTGGTATGTCGCCCCTGCATTCTTTTCGAAGGGCATAACAGTATAGCAGTACATCCCAAGTGGTGTCTTGAAAGATATCTGCTTCTCATCGTCAGGGTACATCTTAATTTGATTGTATCCCGAGAATCTATCCATGAAGGACATCCGTTCAAGCCCACACATGTTGTCGATCACGGCATCCGTGATTGGAAGAGGGGATTCATCTTTAGGACACGCTTCATTTAGATCATAGAAATCAATGCAAACTAGGATCTTCCTATTATTCTTAGTGACAAGAACGGTATTAGCTACCCAATCAGGGTGTAATTCTTCCCTGATGAAACCTGAGTCTATAAGCTTCTTACTTTCGATTAGGATCGCTTCCATCATTTTCGGGCGGAACCGTCGTTGCTGTTGCTTGACAGACTTCGCATCCGGATTGATGTTGAGGCGATGCATAGCCATTGAGGATTAAGCCCAGGCATATCCTCGTAGTTCTAAGCAAAAACATTTATAGACTCTCGCACAAGAGATATTAGATCTTCCTTCTCGGGGGTGATAAGCTTTCGCTTATAAAGATGGGCTTGGGATTAGCCCATCTCCCAGATTAATCTGGGTTATCTTATCCTCTGTGGGTGATTCGCGTTGTTCAAACGAATATTCCAGAGAGTATTTAAGTGTTTGATCTAAGGATTTGTATCTGTCCGGATCATTTCTTCATCTCTATCTTTCGGGTGGCTTGTTGTAACGCCCCGATCCCAAGGAGACGGAGACGTTATGGCGACGTACATACGCAGGGCAGAGATACCCTCACGTACGTACGCTAAGCCTCAGTACAGGAAATAGCAGCCATATATACAAGAGTTCCAGCATTACATAAGTATAAGAATACCTGCAGAAAGAGGTTAGTGATTATAACAGATAAGAAAATAGGGATAAATAGGATAACAGAAATAAATCACAAATATACCTATGAATGGTCTCGATAATGCATCTCCTATGTGAATCCAATGGACTATCTGACAATACGATAACTCGGATCTCCAACCTGGGCACGCAAACCCAGGGTCGTCAGAAAGCGACCTAGTGAGTGGAAAAATGAAGGAGGCAGTAATATGTACTATAGTAATACATGCACGATAATAAGATATAATACATGAGTCTATACCAGTTTATACCATATAGTAGGCATTTAATAAGCAGTAGAGATATAAAAATATCATATTTTACTACCATCATTACCTAGCATGTTATCATCGGATCATGTCTATAGTAGTATCCAAATTTATATAATAACTGTTGTTTATAGTGATGACGTGATAGACATGAACATACGGATGTGCAGTCTGCAACATAACCATACTACTGTGTTGTGCATATACAGTAAGGATGTCTACATAAGGCAGCATATATGCAATGCAGAGTATACATGTACATCAATAGTGTGTGACCACATGGAGTATAACAAAAATCAGGAAATGTAACAAGGTATACAGGTGACATGATAGTGAATAACATATCAGCAATAGTAACAAATACGAAGGGACAATAATATACATGAGTCGAGCACGTCATGTGATTTATACAATAATAACAATCAGTACCACCTGGTATTTTAATCAATCTCTTCCAGTGTCCTATACCACTGGCAGTTCATACTGGAGCCCGCACTCCAGTCGAACCCATCCGAACATGGCATACGGGCACCATTATCTAAATGAGAGAGTGACCAAATAACAAGTGTTCCCGACGTCACTATTGTGTCTACCGTTTTCTTCTGTTAATTGGAAACTCATAGTCGAGGAGCTCTTATCGGGTAGGTGTATCTCATGCATACCCGGAATCATGGCCTTAAACAGACCCTTGGCTGCTGAGACCAGGGCCAGCCCGCTAAGGCTGTAACATGTAATGGGAACTCAATGAGCTAAAATAATAACGGAAAACAGGAGCTCATGAGCAATAACAGACGGTAGCCAGTACTACCCCGTCCCCTGCAGTGGGACAAACAATGGATCCAGACATCCACCCGACAAGATCTAGTCAACCGTCAAGTCTCCCCCAACCCCATCTTATATTTCACACATTTAATGTACACAGGGTATCAGGAACAAGAATAGTACATGATACATGTAACACGATAGCAGGACATGAGCTCTGTTGATAGCACGAAACACGATAACGGGAAACAGGACGCAATAGATGTGGGATTCTAGAGGTGGCCCCCGTGGGTTGGATCCACGTAACACTTAGTTCCACACATCGCATATCAACAGCTCACATGTCCAGTAACGGGCATATCAATCTCAAAACGGGAAATAATCATGTAATGGGAATACATGACGAAATACTCATGTAACACTAATCCATGTGATAGGAACATTGATCAATATAACGAGAATACAAGAATATCCACGAGTAATACTATCATCCATGATCCATGTAACAAGAATAAATCCATGATCCATGTAACATGAATACATAGACAATCAATGCATGTATACCGGTAAGTCTTATATAACAGTGGTGTAAGAACATGAAATAACGGTGCACAGAATGGTATCCAGTGCACAGGATCAGTATATCAGTAGCTCACAAACATGCAGTAATAGTGTCGTGAATCTCAGTATCTATGTAATGATGAAACAACATCAACTAACGGTATAGGGTGTAACAGATATTTACATGCAATACAGTGTTCGATGTATCGGTGGGTCGGTAAAGGTGACAGTGTAATAGTGACAATATCTGGTATAATGGAGTACGCATGGATTACGCGTGTATCAGTGCACACGTAATAGTACTACGTAATCATGATTGATGTCCATGAAGTGACAGATATGATAGATGCAAGAAAAACAAGTGGAATAGTAATCTAACCATTTTACTATGATCATCTCTCACCTATAATATATGTTACATGAGATCATGAAGCAGATGAAAATATTATTTTATTGGTTATGTTTACTACACTATCATGCATTACAAAATACGACTTCTCCATAATTAAGTTATTTATTAACATTCTAGGAATTTACCCATAATCACGATTTATTAACTAAAGCAATCACTCAATTTATTAAACATGAATAAATATAATTTATTAAAAAGAAAAACACTCACAAACTAGCCATTAAAAGGTATCTCTCTTTTCCACGATCATAACGGTTCCAAGATCGTCCAAATCGGAGTCCGGATTCTCCAAATATCGCCCGAATACTAAAAATCACATAAAAGGGTTAAATATGTAATAAAGATATTGTAAATGCAAATAATAAAAATTAGCAAGGGGTTTACCTTTCTGGTTTTGGATGCGGGTTTGGACTCTGAACGGGTCGGGTTTGGATCCAATACCCAAACCCGTAACTTAAGGTAAATGGATATTGGGTAAGTTGGATTAATGGGTACCAACCCAATAGGGTTATTGGGTTCGGGTTCACACCCGAACCCAAAACATATAGCAGCAGCAGCAGCAGAGGCGCTGATGCTGCTGCTGCGCGTGCCATGACCGGCCAGTTCAGCTGGCCGGCGGCGAGGTAGCTCGCCGGCTGCAAGTCTAGCCGCCAGCGGCTGGTCTGCTTCGCCGGCGGGAGCTCCCAGGGGAAGAGAGAGAGAGAGAGAGAGAGAGAGGAGCGGAGAGATGGAGAGAGAAGAAAAAGAGTAAGAAAAGGACAAGGAAGAAGAAAAAGAAGGAGAAGGAGAAGTGGGGCGGCGCCTGGCTTGCCCGCCGGCGCCGCCAGAGCTGGCCGGCGAGGGACGCCGGCGGCCCGGCCTAGCCTGGGGCGGATTAAGCCCTTCGGCCTGTTCAGATAGAGAGCGAGAGAGAGAAGAAATAGGGGGAGAGAGAGAGATTTATTGAGAGAGAGAGGGTGTGGGAATTAGAGAGAGTTAGGGGAGAGAAAGATGTTTTAAAAAGGAGGAGGAGAGAGAGATGGCAGTGGAAATAGGTTTAGGCGGTGGAGTAATGGCGATGGAGGAGGATTCGGGAAGAAAGGAGAAGAAAAGAGAGAGATGGATAAAAAAATAATATTTTATTGGCCCAATATTTGACCAGCTCCGAACGATTCTCAAAAATTACAAAAAATATGAAATATTACATGGAGGAGGAATGTGAAATCAGATTCATAAAATAAAGTCTGATTTTCAAGTTAAAAATCCTAAAGTGTATTACCGACAACGGGTAACACCGTTTTGGCCCAATTTTTAATAAATTCAGAAAAATCTCCAAAAATATGCTAACGTAGATCAAATGATTCTAAGACATAATGTGAAAGTAGATTCTAAAAATTCAACTCTATTTTTGAATTAAAAATCATAGAGCCGATTATCAGTATCGGTCGACACCGACTACGGAGATTTTCCAAATTAATCCAGAAAAATTCAAAAAAAATTTTGAAAAATCTAAAATATTAGAGAATGATATTTGAAACTAAAATTAGCTTAATCTGACTATTAGAAAGGTCAAATCAACTTTATACGTCGTATCGAGTACTGATCCTGTGATATGTACATCAGGTAGCAGGGGGTTACACTTGTTGAAATCAGGTTTACCAAAAGGTCTTTGAAGATGCTGACATTGATATCTGACTCCACGATGACGTGTCTGACAAGTAATTATGGTATAATGACTCTTCAAACTCAGAAACTGACGGGATTGGAATTGACACATAGCCCAACCCCCTGCGAGTTCGATGATAATAATCGGGGGCTTTCCCTTTTGGAACGAAGAATTGAAGCAGCGTTCTCCTTTCTTTGTCGAAGTTTAAGCCAGGACCACTTGTTAGGTCATACCCCATATTTTTCTATCATTCTGAGTACTTTTGACTCGTAATGAGAGAATTGAGGAAGTTCAGTCTCGCTTTTTGAGTATTCGTAAGTCGCTTGTTTGCACTCAGCTCTTTCAAAAAGGATTAGTTTTTGTCCTTTATGTCTTGCTGGGACCTTGAAGAAAGATCCTAGAGCATCACTGATGCTTTGATATACCATGAGAGATGATCTCACTGGTACATGCAATGATGTCAGGGCATCTGTTGCTGACCAGGGGTCATCATCTATATCGGTACTAGTATCTGATGGCACAGAATCGGAAATAAACACAAAAAAGTAAGTCAAATCTAACTCTTCATTAATATGCCACTCGCTTACATCATTGGCGGTGTTATTAACATCGAACTTATTAACACTCATTACAAGTAGTTTCAACTCCCAAAGACATTCTTCTTCTGGCTTGACATCAGCTTCGTTACTAGAGTTTAATTCCTCTGGCTGGAGATTCTCATCTGCCTCCAGAGAACCCTGGTACAGGAGTGAAGTAGTTCTCTACCCCCTTGAATGGATGCCTTTCGACAATCAATGTTTGGACTTTTTCATCTTTGTCAATATACTTCATGACTTGATGGAGAGTAGAGGGGATAACGAAGTTGCGATGAATCCATGATCATCCTAGCAGCAAATTATATGAAGTGTCAGCATCGATAACATAGCACGTTACCTCAGATCTTAGATCCCTGATCTCACATTTGAGTTTAATCTTTCCCATTGGACGCGTACCGTTGGCGTTGAAACTGTAAATGGTAGTCTAATTGGCTTTCAATCAGTGAGTGAGGATTCCCAAGTGCTGCATGACCCGGCGGGACATGATGCTCAAAGCGAATCCTGGATCCACTTGAATGTGGCTCACTTCAGATGATTTAATGTACCCTGTGAAGTACAGAGGCCTATCATGTTTCCTTTTAACTTGCATGTCATCTGGCGTGAAGATTATCAAGGGGCATGTTGAGAGGTATGGAGGAAGTTTTCTTCATCTTCTTTCTGTGGTTCTGCCAGAATCCAGGCCATGAAGACCTCAGCATCAGCTAAAGCTTCTCTCAGGGCTTCTCTTGTTGATTTTGATAGTCTCAGGAGCTCGTAAAGGGTGATTCTGGCTGGGATATTAGCCAGTTGAGCTAAGACATCAAAGTGTTAAGTGTTGAAGATCCTTCCGCTTTGTCCTTCGGGAGGGCCTTGAAATACCAAAGCTTCTTTTGCTTCTCCACGGGTTGCTTCTTGAATTACTTGTTGGCTCTGAGGTGGATTTGCCATCATTTCATCGTATTTCTTCAAGTATGACTGACCCGAGCGAGTCCCTGCTACGAGCGGCACATTCAGTTTTGTAGCAAGGACGATTGTCTCCTCCAAATCAGATAGCGAGAAAACATCGATTTCTACTTCATGGGAGGAAGCACACACCACATTGCAAGGCGAGGCTTTTGCTTTGCCCCTGGACTTCCTGTTGGTAATTGTAATACCCGTTCCCGGAATACGTACTTAGTTGCGTATTCAGATTTTCGATTGTATTTTTTTTCGATTTGTATCCTGTATTTATTCTGTATTATGAATTCCTTATATGATTGTTTTGCCTTGGATTTGGATCGGTAAACTCGGAGTCAGCCTTAGTCTGAGCCGGGGACTCGATCTCAGAGTTTTACTTGTTTTTGACATTCTGGTTATCCGATTCGACCGATTTCAGTTTTAAACATCGTTTTTCAATATTTTGGATTTTCTATGATTTTCTGGAATTTTCTGTGATTAAGTTGAAAATCTTCAAAACCGGTGTCGGCCAGTGTCGCTGACCGATTCCCGGATTTTTAATTCTCAAATTGTTTGGAATTTCATGATGATCCTTTAGACATAATTACTTAGAATCATATTTCTTATTTACATTCTTTTTCTGAGAATTTTATGATTTTATGAAAATTCTTTCGGAGTCGGTAGGTAGCTGATTCCAGGATTTTTAGTTTCAAAACTATAAAGTATTTCTTCAAACGGATTTCACTATTGGTCTTTATATATTATTATTAATTTTTGGTAATTATTTCGAGTCGTTCCGAAATACTTGAATTTCGGACGATTCCGGCATTTTCCGAATTGATTTCCACATCTTTGACTTTAACCCAGGTATCAGTCTTTTCATCAGTTTCATCTTGAGTCCAAGAGAAAATATCTCCTCTTATTAATTTCTTTTTCCTTTTCCTCTATTTCTTTTCTCCTTTCACAAACCAATTGTTTTTCCCAATTTTCCTAAATTCCACTTTCTCCAAATTTCCAAATAATCCCACCTACTTCCCCATCAAATCCCACTCACTCTCTCTCTCTCCCATGGCCGGCCAAGTGGCCAGGTGAGGGACACCTTGCCCTCTTCCTTTTTGCACAAAACCCCTCTCATCTATTTTAATTCCACCCCCTTCACAAAGTCCCAATCTTATATAAGTTTCTCCTTCACATTTTACCCCTCTTCTTCCTCACTTCACCAAAAGAGAAACCCTCTTCACCAAGATCCCTCCTCCCTCTCAAGACTTCAAGAGCTTCATCTAGGGCATCACCAAGACTTCATCTTCAACCACCAACTCCCAAAGCAACACCAAGATCATCTTCTCCAACTCAAGCAACAACTATTTGTGGGTTGAAGCCATCATCTACACCTTGGATCAAGCTCCAAATTAACCAACCCAAGTGAGTATCTTTACTCACCAAGACATGTTCCATTCCTAGTATACATGTATCCCCATATCTTGTGCTCACATGTCATAAAAATCACATTTTTACCATCAAGAACAACCCCCAAGTTCTGTTCTGTAAACTGCTCCTCGACCACTATTAGTCGACTTGACCTAGAACCTAGTCGACTAGAACCCTTAGCTGGAACTTAGCTTTTCTGGAAAACACAGTATTAGTCGACTTACCCCATATATTAGTCGACTAAACCCTTCTGGAAATAAATCTCAACTCTCTGGAAATCCCTATTAGTCGACTCCTGATTTCACCTAGTCGACTAACCCTCCATGGACCAGAAACTCAACTCTCTGCTCCAGTCGACTTAAGCCTAATTATCAGTCGACTTGAACCCCCTAGTCGACTAAACATTTTACCTTAGTCGACTAATGTTCCCTGAAACAGTGACCCCAATTCTCTTTATCCCAGACTTAGTCGACTTGCGTATCTGTTAGTCGACTTGGAACCTATATTAGTCGACTAATCCCTTGACCCTAGTCGACTAACCCCTCCTGGAACAGATTCCCAACTCTCTGGAACCCAGTTCTAGTCGACTAACTCAGACTGTTAGTCGACTAGTGACCACTAGTAGTCGACTAATCCTAACCCCTAGTCGACTAACTCTGACTATATGCCTTAAATGATTTCTCTTCTAAAATTGGATCTTGTCGTTGGTTTGTGTGTTATGCATTTATGGTTTCTTGTACTTCATGACTGGTACTTTAGGACTTATTGCTTAATGGATCTTACCTTATATTACTACATGACTTGTTAAGTAACATTATCAACCATTTGTCAACTTTATGTTCTCTTTTAACACATGTATATCACCTAACCATGCCACCACCTTACTAGACCCTATAGTTATGTCATGGCTGACCCGGTCTATTATCAATCTATTGTTATGTTTCATCTCTTGTTATACATCACCACCTCGTCATGCTATCTTTTAAAACCAAGCATGACACACTTGACCGTATGGTTATCTTGTTTACGGGAACCCTGTCTTGTTTTATGGAACTAAGTGCCACACCATACTCGGTGGGGGCCACCTCTAGAATCCACTCCCTCAGAACAAAGTGCCACACTACACGGTGGGGGCCACCTCTTGAATCTGTAGGGCTATCACTGTTATAACTGTTATTCCCGTAACCAGATAATTAAGTTAATAAGCTACCACTTGTATGGGTATGGGAGGAAGTGATGGATGCCGAAATGGTACCTTGCTTATAGTGATGGATATGATATATGCGGCGGAAAGTTGTAGTGGGACTTAGGGCCCACATGATTACATATAGGGGGACTTTGGGCCTCCAAACCGGTCCCAGGTGGTGGGAACCGTTGGACCAACAAACTGGTCCCCGGTGTATGAGTACCACTATAAGAAGTTCTATCAGTTCTCCATCTACTTCCGTTAACAAACCTCGAATAGCTTATATATGGATGTATGTGAGTTGGGATCGATACCGAAACACATACCTAGATATATGGGTTAGACGAGTATAATAATAATGGATGTCAGTTATGTTCTCTGCTATAATTACCGTTATGTGTACCAGCTATGATTCCTGTCTTAGTTCCTGTTACGACTCTTATTTACTTGTCGTGATTCCAGTGATGATTCCGGTTATTGGATCACGTCTCTCTCATTATGATTCATGTCTTCTTGTTATGTATTCTCGTTATGATTATCATATGATTTGCAACTCTGATTCTATATGCTTAGATTACTGTGGCATGAGATAGAGGTATATAGATGAGGGTTTCCTTGTTTGGATTATTCCTTCGATGTACTAGTCTCATGGGACCGTGACCTAAGTATATACGATCACTTTTGCTAGAAATCAGCTTTACTTGTATTTTCCGTTTTATGATTATGTTAATACCTGTCCTTTTATTCCATACTTGTGTCCTAATCCCTATTCATGTTTCTTAGCCACTTGGCTGTAGTTCATTTACTGTTGTATGTCTTGATTCCGTGGATTTGCACATTCAGATTCTGAAGCTGGATTGAAGTGGAGTTATCCACCATAGATCGAGCTTTCCTTTTGAGCAGGCGGCCTAGCTCCAGATCCTTGTGTCAGGCTCCTTTGACTCACGGGAACTTCATCCTACTCGTGAGCATTTTGTCTTCTTATTGTATACTTGACTTTTGGACTTGTTATGATAAAAGACATATGTAATATGTAATGTTTATCATACTGTGATGACTTTGTATCTGTGCCTTTATGTTGGCATATGTGTGTATACCACGCTTTGTGTTGCACTCTGATCCTTTCTTGTTGTACTTTATGCTTAGCGTATATACGTGGGGGCACTTTCTGACCTACGTATATACGTTGCAGTGACGTCCCCGTATCCGTGGAATCGGGGCGTTACAGGTTGGTATCAGAGCTTAGGCTCTCCCACCTATAGTACAAGCAAGTGGCAAATTCTACTAGTTTGCTATGCCAACTACAATGTACAAAGTCATCTAGTCCTTCTTGATTCTACGTCTAGTCCTCCTTGATTTCTTCTTTCATATCCTGAAGTCCTTCCATTCCATTTTTCAGCTCCTTCCAGTCTATCCATACCTAGTGTCGATGGAGAGGAGAGCGGGTCGCGGCAACTCTGGATCAGCATCGAATGGAGCAGCGGGGGAGAATGTCGATATATTGAGGGTTATCCAGATGATGATGGAGAACCAGCAGCAGCAGACCGAGCTTCTCCGGCAAGAGATAGCAGCACCTAAGGAACAGAGGCCGGGGAACATATCAGATTTCAGGAGGCTGCAGCCAGCCATATTTACAGGAGGAGAGAAACCATTGGATGCTGAACAATGGTTGACGGATACCACAGATCTGCTAAATGCAGCCAGGGTACCAAAGGAGAACCAAGTGGAGGTTGCCAAAATTCAATTGAAGGATATAGCCAGGACTTGGTGGCTAGCAGAGGAGGCCAGATTGGAGAAGCCTGTCACTTGGGACACGTTCTCCAAGAGTTTCTACAGCAGATTCTTCCCTGTCACAGCCCAGAAGGACATGGAAGAGCAATTCATCAGACTTCGGCAGGGGAGTAAGTCCGTGGATGAGTATGCCGCGGAGTTTCTCAGATTGAGCCGCTTTGCCCCGTATATGGTGACGGATGAAGAGAAGCGGGCAAGCAGATTTCAACAGGGATTACAGATGGACCTACAAGTATTCTTGATGCCCCAACAGCTGAAGACATATTCAGAGGTTCTCACCATAGCTCGAGAAGTAGAGCGTGGACTGGAGAAGAAGAAGGAGAATCAGATGAAGAGCCAAGCCAAGAAGAGGCCTTTTGAGTTGATGGATGAGGAGGATGCGGATAGGGCAACCCAGGGCCCGATGATGAAGAGACCATTCCAAACTCCTCTTCCCCAGATCACATGCAACTTCTGCCACAGGCCCGGACATTTTAAGAGAGATTGTCGAGCGGCCAAGGGATTATGTTTAGTATGTGGGTCAGGGAGACATATGCTAAGGGATTGCCCACACAGGAAGTTTGGACATGTGGCACCAGTCAGACCGGCTCTTCCAGCTCCAGCACGTCCAGCTCCAGCACTTCCAGCGCCACCACTGAGGAGGAACCCTGAACCTGTTGATCGAAGAGTTCCACTTCCACCCCAACGGTATGATCATCAGTATAGGGAATGAGACCGAGAGCAGATCAGAGGAGAGGTCAAGTTCACATCATGGCAGCAGAGGCCTCAGATGTTGCAGCAGAGTGGGAAGACCAGTATCCAGACCAGGAGCCCTGAGGACGTCATGGTAACTTCTACCCCATTTCTTGTATTTGAGTTGGTTATCCTTCTTAATATTTTTCCATTGTCATTCTATCATTGTTCATTCTAGTCCTTCTTGTGTTTATCTTATTCTCTGTTTTGGTTTATGAAGCCTTTATTCGTGCCCTTGTCCCCTTCGTGTTCAATTTACCCCTTAATGAAATTGCGAGGACGCAATTTTTATAAGGTGGGTGGATTGTAATACCCCGTTCCCGGAATACGTACTTAGTTGCGTATTCAGATTTTCGATTGTATTTTTTTTCGATTTGTATCCTGTATTTATTCTGTATTATGAATTCCTTATATGATTGTTTTGCCTTGGATTTGGATCGGTAAACTCGGAGTCAGCCTTAGTCTAAGCGGGGACTCGATCTCAGAGTTTTACTTATTTTTGACATTCTGGTTATCCGATTCGACCGATTTCAGTTTTAAACATCGTTTTTCAATATTTTGGATTTTCTATGATTTTCTGGAATTTTCTGTGATTAAGTTGAAAATCTTCAAAACCGGTGTCGGCCAGTGTCGCTGACCGATTCCCGGATTTTTAATTCTCAAATTGTTTGGAATTTCATGATGATCCTTTAGACATAATTACTTAGAATCATATTTCTTATTTACATTCTTTTTCTGAGAATTTTATGATTTTATGAAAATTCTTTCGGAGTCGGTAGGTAGCTGATTCCAGGATTTTTAGTTTCAAAACTATAAAGTATTTCTTCAAACGGATTTCACTATTGGTCTTTATATATTATTATTGATTTTTGGTAATTATTTCGAGTCGTTCCGAAATACTTGAATTTCGGACGATTCCGGCATTTTCCGAATTGATTTCCACATCTTTGACTTTAACCCAGGTATCAGTCTTTTCATCAGTTTCATCTTGAGTCCAAGAGAAAATATCTCCTCTTATTAATTTCTTTTTCCTTTTCCTCTATTTCTTTTCTCCTTTCACAAACCAATTGTTTTTCCCAATTTTCCTAAATTCCACTTTCTCCAAATTTCCAAATAATCCCACCTACTTCCCCATCAAATCCACTCACTCTCTCTCTCTCCCATGGCCGGCCAAGTGGCCAGGTGAGGGACACCTTGCCCTCTTCCTTTTTGCACAAAACCCCTCTCATCTATTTTAATTCCACCCCCTTCACAAAGTCCCAATCTTATATAAGTTTCTCCTTCACATTTTACCCCTCTTCTTCCTCACTTCACCAAAAGAGAAACCCTCTTCACCAAGATCCCTCCTCCCTCTCAAGACTTCAAGAGCTTCATCTAGGGCATCACCAAGACTTCATCTTCAACCACCAACTCCCAAAGCAACACCAAGATCATCTTCTCCAACTCAAGCAACAACTATTTGTGGGTTGAAGCCATCATCTACACCTTGGATCAAGCTCCAAATTAACCAACCCAAGTGAGTATCTTTACTCACCAAGACATGTTCCATTCCTAGTATACATGTATCCCCATATCTTGTGCTCACATGTCATAAAAATCACATTTTTACCATCAAGAACAACCCCCAAGTTCTGTTCTGTAAACTGCTCCCCGACCACTATTAGTCGACTTGACCTAGAACCTAGTCGACTAGAACCCTTAGCTGGAACTTAGCTTTTCTGGAAAACACAGTATTAGTCGACTTACCCCATATATTAGTCGACTAAACCCTTCTGGAAATAAATCTCAACTCTCTGGAAATCCCTATTAGTCGACTCCTGATTTCACCTAGTCGACTAACCCTCCATGGACCAGAAACTCAACTCTCTGCTCCAGTCGACTTAAGCCTAATTATCAGTCGACTTGAACCCCCTAGTCGACTAACCATTTTACCTTAGTCGACTAATGTTCCTGAAACAGTGACCCCAATTCTCTTTATCCCAGACTTAGTCGACTTGCGTATCTGTTAGTCGACTTGGAACCTATATTAGTCGACTAATCCCTTGACCCTAGTCGACTAACCCCTCCTGGAACAGATTCCCAACTCTCTGGAACCCAGTTCTAGTCGACTAACTCAGACTGTTAGTCGACTAGTGACCACTAGTAGTCGACTAATCCTAACCCTAGTCGACTAACTCTGACTATATGCCTTAAATGATTTCTCTTCTAAAATTGGATCTTGTCGTTGGTTTGTGTGTTATGCATTTATGGTTTCTTGTACTTCATGACTGGTACTTTAGGACTTATTGCTTAATGGATCTTACCTTATATTACTACATGACTTGTTAAGTAACATTATCAACCATTTGTCAACTTTATGTTCTCTTTTAACATATGTATATCACCTAACCATGCCACCACCTTACTAGACCCTATAGTTATGTCATGGCTGACCCGGTCTATTATCAATCTATTGTTATGTTTCATCTCTTGTTATACATCACCACCTCGTCATGCTATCTTTTAAAACCAAGCATGACACACTTGACCGTATGGTTATCTTGTTTACGGGAACCCTGTCTTGTTTTATGGAACTAAGTGCCACACCATACTCGGTGGGGGCCACCTCTAGAATCCACTCCCTCAGAACAAAGTGCCACACTACACGGTGGGGGCCACCTCTTGAATCTGTAGGGCTATCACTGTTATAACTGTTTATTCCCGTAACCAGATAATTATGTTAATAAGCTACCACTTGTATGGGTATGGGAGGAAGTGATGGATGCCGGAATGGTACCTTGCTTATAGTGATGGATATGATATATGCGGCGGAAAGTTGTAGTGGGACTTAGGGCCCACATGATTACATATAGGGGGACTTTGGGCCTCCAAACCGGTCCCAGGTGGTGGGAACCGTTGGACCAACAAACTGGTCCCCGGTGTATGAGTACCACTATAAGAAGTTCTATCAGTTCTCCATCTACTTCCGTTAACAAACCTCGAATAGCTTATATATGGATGTATGTGAGTTGGGATCGATACCGAAACACATACCTAGATATATGGGTTAGACGAGTAATAATAATAATGGATGTCAGTTATGTTCTCTGCTATAATTACCGTTATGTGTACCAGCTATGATTCCTGTCTTAGTTCCTGTTACGACTCTTATTACTTGTCGTGATTCCAGTGATGATTCCGGTTATTGGATCACGTCTCTCTCATTATGATTCATGTCTTCTTGTTATGTATTCTCGTTATGATTATCATATGATTTGCAACTCTGATTCTATATGCTTAGATTACTGTGGCATGAGATAGAGGTATATAGATGAGGGTTCCTTGTTTGGATTATTCCTTCGATGTACTAGTCTCATGGGACCGTGACCTAAGTATATACGATCACTTTTGCTAGAAATCAGCTTTACTTGTATTTTTCGTTTTATGATTATGTTAATACCTGTCCTTTTATTCCATACTTGTGTCCTAATCCCTATTCATGTTTCTTAGCCACTTGGCTGTAGTTCATTTACTGTTGTATGTCTTGATTCCGTGGATTTGCACATTCAGATTCTGAAGCTGGATTGAAGTGGAGTTATCCACCATAGATCGAGCTTTCCTTTTGAGCAGGCGGCCTAGCTCCAGATCCTTGTGTCAGGCTCCTTTTGACTCACGGGAACTTCATCCTACTCGTGAGCATTTTGTCTTCTTATTGTATACTTGACTTTTGGACTTGTTATGATAAAAGACATATGTAATATGTAATGTTTATCATACTGTGATGACTTTGTATCTGTGCCTTTATGTTGGCATATGTGTGTATACCACGCTTTGTGTTGCACTCTGATCCTTTCTTGTTGTACTTTATGCTTAGCGTATATACGTGGGGGCACTTTCTGACCTACGTATATACGTTGCAGTGACGTCCCCGTATCCGTGGAATCGGGGCGTTACAGTAATAGTAGTCCACTGTTGGCCTACCACAAGGTCAGGATGAACCCAAATGATCTCTCCCTGAGGAGTAGGAATAGGCACGAGACCTTTCTCGCCCTGGTGGTGTGGATCAATATTGAGTACCCTTAGTTCACCTTTCCGGATGGGAACTACTCCGGCTGGCGTTGAAGGCTGAACCCTGAACTGAAAAAATGACGTCATATTTATCATCACTTTCTTTTGCTCGAGCGGAGCTTGAGCACCTCCACATCAATCAAAACTTGGAGAATATCTTTAAAGACATAACAGCTCTTGGTAGGGTGCCCCAGCATCCTGTGGTATAAGCAGTATTTAGGTTGTCGGTCTTGCCAACCTCCTCAGGATGTCTACCTTCAAGAAGCTTTAATCTATTGCGCTTTTTGAGTAATTTGAATAACGAATCGACATGCTTGTCCTTGAAGGAGCACTGCTTGTTGGCCGGTGGCTGACTTGAAGAGCTACCCCTCTAGCCGGTTGGGGTTCAGAGGGAGACTTTGTCTTTGTCGGCAGTGTGTCCTTCCCTTTAACTTGAAAAGATGCTTTTGGCGTGCGCCTTGTCGACTTTTCGGGTCTGGGTTTTTTTTCTTCTGCCCTAACCCTGGCGACAATCTCTTATGCCTGTTCGCCTTACTGGACCAACTGCTTTTAGGTACGACTTTTAGCTACTTTTATCAGAGTTATAAATGAGGTTTGCAAATTATGATGATATATTCCGCCAGGGTGGCCTAGGTCATTCCGCAAGGATATCGGAGTGTCATATTTTGAAATCTCTCCACAAATGCTTTAACTGACTCTCCTGTTTGTTGCCTCGTCGCCAGGAGAGTTGGCATGGTAATCACTGAGTCATCTTCGAAGAAGCATGTAAGGAAAAGCTTCTCCAGAGCACCCCAGTTCTTGATGGAGCCTTTTGGGAGCTTCATGAACTATTCGAAAGCAATTCCCTTTAAGGTGCCGATGAACAAACGTGCAAGGATGACATCATTTAATACTACATCCCCTATCTGAGAATTGAAATAGTATATGTGTTGGTTCGGTGACCCCTTACCGTCGAAGGCCTGTAGGGTCGGAGCTTTAAACCTAGGAGGGTACGGGACAAGATCCCACTCAGCCGGGTATGATCGGACCACTGCTACTTCTTGTATGCCTTTTTGACTGGCAATGGCTTCAAGACGCTGTTCCAGTTTACTTATTCTTTTGGAATAAGTGCTTATATTTTTTGAATTGTCTTCCTTTTTGGATGAAGGCTTAGACAACTCAGAGTTGGAATACTCCTCCTCCTCAGTATGTGCAGAAGATGAGCTTTCTTCTTCCTTTCGTTTGCCTTTGGACTTGTTGGAAGAAGTCTTAGCCATAGGCTTCTTCTTTTTGTCCTTATACAATTGGAAAGCATCTGCTTGAGGTTGTCGATAGATTCGTTCTGAGCACGAATCATATTAAGTTGCTCCCTCCAAGCTTGGGCTTGCTACTCAAAGCGTCTGGCTATTTCTTCAGGAGTGCTTGTCATATATGCAAATGCTTCTTTCTCTACGGAAGACTTCGAGGCCTATGACTCTGCAATGGCAGAATATGACTCGCTTAGTTTGACGCCCCCGGCTAGGGCAATGTAGTCCACTAGGGCTATCACGCTAGTTTGAGTGCGGTGATGCTGGTACACTCCTTCCGGCTCGGTATCAGACTCGTCAGAGCTGACTATTAGCTGCTTCCTCTTAGTTTTGCTTGGCGTAGTGCTTGGACCTACCATGTGTGCAGTAACTTCAGAGTACTCTGCATCAGAGAAAGTCCGTCTTATGCAAGAACGATGCCTTTTAACTGATTGAGAGACTGATGTAGATGATAACCGTTTGAACACCAACTGTTCGCTTACAGGTAGCTGCAGTGGCATTCAAATAGCACCGCTGTGATGAACCATTCATAGTAGCATGGTGGAGTGATTTGATGAACACTCATTTTCATTGTCAAGTAATTCCTTAGATCCGTCGGAAGGGGTGAGAAGACCAGTATCGAGTCTCTGAGGACGAGGACATTTTAGCTTCCTTCTAACCCTAGCCGTTGGAGAGCGAATGTCAACATTGCATCGCAACTCCGAGACGCTCGTCTCAGGGGCGCAGGGTTCAGAGAAGCGAAGCTCACACTCTATAAAACAGACGCGGCTCTCGTGTTTTGGCTTTGAAAGGCAGATCTCATGCCTCTGCTAAGAAGAGACGCAGACCTCGCGTTGTTGATTGTCGCATTTGTCTAGCGACACTTGAGAAACGCAGACTTTATGAGTCCCATGTTCTGTCGTAGACACGCGGGTCTTGTGTCTCCAAGAAGAGACGCGGACCTCGCGTTGTTGAATATTGCGCCTATGAGGTGAAGCCTCAGAAACGCGAGCCTTTGATCTCTACGTTTCAGTCTCTAGATGCAGAATTCGCGGGTCTGATGCGGTTCAGAAGAGACGTAGGCATGAGCTTCGCGTCCTGTATCTGCTGGATAAATGAATTTTTCAGCATCTTGCATCTGTTGTCAACGTGCTCGTCTACATTTTGGTTACGCTTCACGGGTTGTTGGGAACCCGCGGTAACCTGAAGCTGAGGAAGAGAAGGGGCGTGGCAAGATTGACCTTCAATGGTGTTGACCTCGCGGGTCTCATGGGAGACGTTGATGTGGGCCGCGTGCCCGACACGACCAGAAATGGCGCTGTTTGCGCAAGTCATCTTTGGGGAAGTCTCCGAAGGGACTTGAGAGCGGATCTCTGAGGAGACCCTGTGGTACTGCCGTGCCACCCTAGGGCTCTTGGAGCCAGAAGAGAGAAACTCTCCATACTTTGCCTGGTCGAATTCCACGACAAGTGACTTGACCATTTTTCCCATGAAGGTGACGTCACCTTACGCCACAACTTGCTGATCAATGGAGAAAGTAGTCTCCAGCAGAGTCGCCATTTCTTGTTTCCTCAAAAAATAGAAAGGCGCAAGCATCTTTGTTTGATTGTAAAGAAAATTACAACAGATCAATAATCTGATTACAAAAGAGAAAAGAATAGTTGGATCTCCCTTTTGTTTAAGGCTGTGTTCTTTTGTAGCGGTCGAAAGTGAATCTTATTTTTCGTTAACCGGGTGAACGTCAAGCTCTTTTAGAAATTTTCTCCTTAGATCACGGACGGAGTAGCACAGCTCCCATCCAATGAAATCTCAAAGAGACTTGGGCAAAAACTTGGACTCAACAAGTTGATAGAAGAGTTTTAACTCTTTATCGATATTCCTCAGCTGAAAATTCTGACTCCTTTTTAATAGCAGTTTTAACTATTTATAGGGATTTTAGGGGTAAAACTATCCCCTAAAAATCCTCCATAATAGGGGTTAATTCCCCTCATTACTTAAGCAATAACTGACCTGGTAATGAGGGCAGCTACAACTAAGACGCGAGCTCACTTGCAGTTGAAATGCGGGCTTAAGCTCCGCATTTAACCATTGAGATGCTGTTGGACGCGGGTTTCGAGCTCTGAGTCTTGGCGCTGTGGTGGTGTTGAAACGCTAGCTGCAAACTTTGTGTTGAGTTTCGCGTTTGAAACGCGGGCGTTAAGTTCTGTGCTGAGACGCGAGCTTCGAGCCCTGCTTCTTGGCATTACAGTGATGCTGGGACGCGAGTTTTGAGTCTTGCATTTTGATGATGCGGTGATGCTGGGACGCGGGTTTCAAGCGTCGCGTCTTAACATTGCAGTGATGCTAGGATGTGGGCTTCGAGCTCTGCGCCTTAGCATTGCAGTGATGCAGAGGTGCAGGCTTTGAGCCCTATATTTGGCATTGCATGAATGGCTTTAATTAGCCTCGCGTCTGAAGTATAGACTCTGCTATCTGATGACTTATCTTCAGTGATTTTTAGACAGTCAACACTACTCGATTGGGTATTGATTACCCTTGTGAGATTTGCATCGGTCTTTGACTCCTTATTCTTATCTTTGATTCTTAGACAATTAACCTTCTAATGCAATAACTCTTTACAGAAGGTGCACTGGTTCTTCTTCAGATATCTGAAATCGGATCTGAAATTCGATCTCCCATGCTCACCTTTGCTCTTCTGCTTGGAATCCCTGCCTCTTATCGTCAACGCCTCTGCTGACGTACCATTAGAAGAAAAATGTTTGTCCTTCCTCCTCATTTCGTAATTTACAAGAGCATCTGACAAATAACTATAGTTACGTGTTTGTTTACCAATGATCAAGATAAGGGTGAGTGGAGAAAGCTGATCCATGTGCCCAATCCTGGTCGAATTCCACGACAAGTGACTTGACCATTTTTCCTATGAAGGTGACGTCACCTTACGCCACAACTTGCTGATCAATGGAGAAAGTAGTCTCCAGCAGAGTCGCCATTTCTTGTTTCCTCGAAAAATAGAAAGGCGCAAGCATATTTGTTTGATTGTAAAGAAAATTACAACAGATCAATAATCTGATTACAAAAGAGAAAAGAATAGTTGGATCTCCCTTTTGTTTAAGGCTGTGTTCTTTTTGTAGCGGTCGAAAGTGAATCTTATTTTTCGTTAACCGGGTGAACGTCAAGCTCTTTTAGAAATCTTCTCCTTGGATCACGGACGGAGTAGCACAGCTCCCATCCAATGAAATCTCAAAGAGACTTGGGCAAAAACTTGGACTCAACAAGTTGATAGAAGAGTTTTAACTCTTTATCGATATTCCTCAGTTGAAAATTCTGACTCCTTTTTAATAGCAGTTTTAACTATTTATAGGGATTTTAGGGGTAAAACTGTCCCCTAAAAATCCTCCATAATAGGGGTTAATTCTCCTCATTACTTGAGCAATAACTGACCTGGTAATGAGGACAGCTACAACTAAGACGCGAGCTCACTTGCAGTTGAAATGCGGGCTTAAGCTCCGCGTTTAACCATTGAGATGTTGTTGGACGCGGGTTTCGAGCTCTGCGTCTTGGCGCTGTGGTGGTGTTGAAATGCTAGCTGCAAACTTTGTGTTGAGTTTCGCGTTTGAAACGCGGGCGTTAAGTTCTGTGCTGAGACGCGAGCTTCGAGCCCTGCTTCTTGGCATTACAGTGATGCTGGGACGCGAGTTTTGAGTCTTGCATTTTGATGCTGCAGTGATGCTCGGACGCGGGTTTCAAGCGTCGCGTCTTAACATTGCAGTGATGCTAGGATGTGGGCTTCGAGCTCTGCGCCTTAGCATTGCAGTGATGCAGAGGTGCAGGCTTTGAGCCTTATATTTGGCATTGCATGAATGGCTTTAATTAGCCTCGCGTCTGAAGTATAGACTCTGCTATCTGATGACTTATCTTCAGTGATTTTTAGACAGTCAACACTACTCGATTCGGTATTGATCACCCTTGCGAGATTTGCATCGGTCTTTGACTCCTTATTCTTATCTTTGATTCTTAGACAATTAACCTTCCAATGCAATAACTCTTTACAGAAGGTGCACTGGTTCTTCTTCAGATCTCTGAAATCGGATCTGAAATTCGATCTCCCATGCTCACCTTTGCTCTTCTGCTTGGAACCCCTGCCTCTTATCGTCAACGCCTCTGCTGACGTACCATTAGAAGAAAACTATTTGTCCTTCCTCCTCATTTCGTAATTTACAAGAGCAGCTGACAAATAACTATAGTTACGTGTTTGTTTACCAATGATCAAGGTAAGGGTGAAGGTTTTATACTCTTTAGCAGGGATAGAATTCAGAAGAATCAACACTTTGTCCTCTTTTTCGATTGACACATTCAAATTAACTAAGTCTGTAAGAAGCTTCGTTAGTTATTCATGTGTTCATCAATGAAGAGTCATCTCTTCAACTTGTAGCAGTAAAGCCTCCTTTTCAGATGCAATCGAGTCTCTTTGCTCTTCGTCAGATACTTATTTTCGAGGATCTCCCACATCTTCCTTGGGGAAATTTCATACAACACATGATACTTGATGTCTTGTGCTAAACAATACCTTATATTGCCATACGTCGTCCCGTTCATCTTGTCCAATCCTTTTCACAAGTCTCCTCTAGCTTTTCATCCAAATATAAAATATCTTCGAGGTTTGATATCGTCAGTGCAGCCTCACCTCACATCTCCACATCCCGAAAGGTGTTCTTATCATTAAGCTTTACCACATTGATCTTCATCATATGTGGGCTCACAAATTTCACCGTGGATTGATTATCTTTGACCATCTCCTTAGTAAATTTCTCAAAGTAATACAAAAAATGATTAGTGAAAATAAATTCAAATAAGAAAGATAAGATCTTTACCTTCGAATAAAATTGCAGACAGTCTCTAAGTTGATTTTCTCCACCCGAACGAAATTTTCTATTGAACCTTAAAAGCTTTAATACCACTTGTTGGAATCCCTTGCGCGAAGGACAACACCACAGAATAGTCGCCAATTACACGAACAAAAAAATCAAAAAGAAAAAAATGAGAACACAAATTTAACGAGGTTCTACAATTGCTTACGTCCTCGAGGTAGAAGGGAGAAGAGATCTTATTAATCAATCAATTACAAGATACAATTAATGAGGGCAGTATTCTACTTTATATAGCCAGAGAATCTCTGAAGAAAAAGAAACCAACCAATCTGAATTCGGATTAGAAACGAACCCATAATCAAAATAGGAAACTGCCAGAAATATGCCCAGAACCCGTGTCCCGGTCGATAGGACGGTCGACTGGCTCCTTGTTGCGGTTGACAAGCCTGTCGACCGCTGGACAAACTCGCAGAGAGCCAACTCTTTGTTGGATTCTGGCATTATAGTCGGTCGAGCAGTCTTCCGACTTCTTTAACTGCCGTTGCTTCCTCTGGGTGGTAGACCGAACGGTCGACCGCAACTTCCTTTGTGCATGCGTTGTGCATGGTCTGTCGACCGACCCTCTATCTTCAACTGAGACTTGAATTCTACTAGCACCGTTGAGCTCTGATTTCTGCACTATCTTCTCCAATGAGTTAAAAACTCTACTAACGAGATTTTATACTCTCCCTATCTAAATTCTGCATGTAAAAGTCTCAGATTTTTTATCACCAAATTAGCTTTAATCCAATCTAATTACATTAATCAATCACATAATATTTATAATCTCTGAATTCATCAAAAATTTTAGCAACATCCCCTCTATAACGTGGAGTCTGCCCATGATACATAAATATATACTAATCTAGCCTTAATGTCAGCCATATATCTATATATAACATCCCACACAATTTAATATACAATTTTGACTTGACATTGCTTATTTATTAATTTCAACAATTACCACCACAGTGTAGATTTCAATATCAATATATATCCACAAACTTTGCAACATATGTATGTGTGTAAAATCACCCATCTCAAAACTGAGGTCAAAATCAAGAATTACCCCACATACTTTTACACATAAACATAACAACCTACATTTGAGTTAAAACATACATTAGACATACATTAGTATATATAATTCTTACATATAGAGTTCCAAAGATTTACATATTATATATAAAAGAAACATTTAAAAAGATCCAACGAATTGTTACGCTACGACAACAACCAGAAGAGGAATCCCTGAATCTCCCAAGCACGAAGAACAATCACCCAAAACAGCACAAATATCAAACACCAGAGAAAGAACATGAAAACAACAATTTAACGAGGTTTGGCCTTGATGCCTACGTCATCGGGGCAATGGAAAAGAGATTTTATTGCTTTGGAAGATCAATTACAATGGATACAGCTTCTCTGAGTATCAAGAGGGCTGCTATAATTCTTGGTTTTACAAAACCCTAGAAATCCCGTATATATACTACAGATTTCTAAATCAGCAAAAACAACCCGCACTCGACTGTCGGTCGACCGGTCGGTCGATCGACCTTATGCGTCGGTCGACCGGGCGGTCGACCGGGCCCCCGACAGAGAGTTAGGTCACTTCAGTCGGTCGACCGGGCGGTCGACCGAGCTCCTTCCTTGTGCACGTTGTGCATGCCGGTCGACCGGGCCAGTCGACCGATCTCCTGCTACTGCGGGCGGTCGACCGGGCCGGTCGACCGAACACCTGCTCCTGCTGTTGTTTTGTTGTTTTGCTGCTGCTTCTTCCTTCGTCTTCATCGACGACTTCCCCGACGATCCCTCGACGATCCTTGTCGACTTCCTTGACAATATCCCCTCTCTTTCTAACAATTCTCCACCTCGGTGAAGATTCTTCCAAATCTGAGCCAAACTGTTCATCGACTAGAGAGCGACTGCACTAATGTGGTTGCCTACGTACCCTGCCCAAGGGATCAAGCCATCCGTAGTTCATCCAAATGAGCTTCAGCAAGCTCAAGCTACCTGAAGGACATGGAGCAAAGCTTTGCAATGTGCAAACTTGACTCCCGACACCACCTTAGTAAGCATGTCTGCGGGATTCTCCGATGTGTGAATCTTCAACAGTTCGATATCACCCTCTTCTAGAATCTCCTAAACGAAATGGTACCTGACGTCGATATGCTTCGTCCGTGCATGATAGACCTGGTTCTTGGCCAAGTAAATGGCACTCATACTGTCACAGTTAATCTTCAGCAGATCCTGTTTCACACCCAAGTCATCAAGCAGGCCTTGAAGCCAGATTACCTCCTTCATGACCTCTGTCATGGCCATATACTTAGCCTCTGTGGTCGATAAAGCGACGGTAGACTGCAGTGTGGAGCGCCAACTCACCGGTGCTTGAGAGAATGTGAAGACATACCCTGTTGTAGACCGGCGCTTGTCAAGGTCACCTGCATAGTCTGAATCAACATATCCTATGCACTCTTACTTTCCCATGGAGTCCTTCTCAAATACCAGACCTACATCAATTGTTCCTGTTAGCAGCTTGTTGTAGTACACACATGGGTCATAGTGGCTACGTGTGTACTTCTTCCCTCTGATGAAGCTATCAAATCGCTTGTACCACTGTCTAGGAGACTGCTTCAGTCCGTATTGCGACTTCGTCAGCTTTCATACCAATTCTTCCTTCCCTGCAGTCTTGAACCCTGTTGGCTGAGTCATATAGATCTTCTCCTCTAGATCGTCGTGGAGAAAGGCGATCTTCACATCGAGTTGATCAAGGTCCAACTCATACTGTGCAACCAAAGCCAATAGAATACGAATTGACGAATGTTAACAACAGGAGAGAATACCTCATTATGGTCAATTCCTTCCCTCTGAGCATAGCCTTTAGCTACCAACCGGGCCTTGTAGCGCACCGAATCTTCTTGGAGAGATCCATGCTTTTTAGCATACACCCACTTACAGCCTATAACCTTCTTCCCTTTGGGCAACTTGGTGAGTTCCCATGTATCGTTCTTGCAGAGAGATTTCATCTCTTCATTCATGGCTTCTTTTCACTTTTTCAATTCAGAACTGATCTCAGCTTCTCTGAAGGTGGACGGGATTGCCTCCTCAACTACCGAAAGTGCATACGCGACGACCATATCTGTAGTGAGCCAACCTGGTCTCCTAGTGTTCCTCCTTGGTCTTTCAACTGCAATAGAGTCAGGAACATTACTCATGACCTGTTCTTGACCCTCTTCAACCTCTTCAGCATCTTCTACAACTGCTTGATCACTGTCCTGTGTCACCATGGGAATGATCCTCACTGATGCTGAATCCTCTAGAGATGGTGGATTTGCATCAATCTCCACCTGCTGTGATAGCTCCTTGGTCTTGCTAGTCTCCACCTGCTGAGAGACCTTAGACTTCATCATGGAAGCCTCATCGAAAGTGACATCCCTGCTGAGAAGAAACGTCATGTCCATTGGATCCCAAATCTTGAACCCTTTGATTCCACGCTTGAAACCAACGAACACCCCTTTCTTTGCTCTTGGGTCTAACTTATCATCTTTGACATGATAGTAGGCTGGACCCGAAAACCCGTAGCAAATCATAGTCAGCAGCTGCTTTTCCTGACCAAGCCTCAAGAGGAGTCTTCCCCCCTATCGCAGACGACGGCAATCTATTCACAAGGTAGCATGCATACGCCAAAGCTTCAGCCCAAAACTTCTTTGACAATCCTGCATTAGACAACATACACCGGACCTTCTCTAGCAAAGTCCTGTTCATCCTCCCTGCTACTCCATTCTGTTGCGGAGTCTCTCGTACCGTGAAGTGTCTCTCTATGCCCTCATCAAGGCATAGTTGAAAGAAAGGATCTGATTTGTACTCTCCTCCATTGTCAGAACGGAGGACCTTGATTTTCCTTCCAGTGCTTCTCTCTAAGTTAGTTTTCCACTTCACGAACAGTTCTAGGACTTCACCTTTGTGTCGCATGGTATATACCCAGCAGCGCCTAGAAAAATCATCAATAAATGACACAAAATAATGGTTATCTCCAATCGATGCAGTCTTGATAGGTCGCCAGACATCCGTGTGAACATAGTCAAGAATCTCCTCGGTGCAATGTGATGCTATGCCGAACTTCACCTTGGTCTTCTTGCCGATGATACAATGCTCACAGAATTCCATCTTGCAGGTTTCGACATCCTTCAGCAACCCTTGCCTCGCAAGAGCTTGCAATGACTTCTCTCCTGCATGACCCAGCCTCATGTGCCACAACCTGGTTAAATCTTCCTCTGAACTGGTAGAAGCCGCCACTTGCCCTGTCACGTGCTACCCTTCAAGTAGTATAGGTTGTTCCGGCGATCGGCCTTTAACACCACCATCGAACCTTTTGTCATTCTAATGACTCCTTCCTTAATAGACACCCCAAGGCCCAATGACTCCAAAGCTCCTACGAAAATTAGGTTTCTCTTTAACTGAGGTACATACCTCACTTCCTTCAGCTCCCTTACCATCCCATCAAATATTCTAATATGGATTGTACCAACACCCTCCATGATGCACGGATGATCATCGCCCATGACGACTGAACACCCCTCCAGCTTCTCAAAATTGGTAAACCAGTCCCGATTAGGGCATACATGGTATGTAGCACCTGTATCCATGATCCACTCATTTTCACCTGAGTAGCCTACAATGGGAGTTGTAATTGAAAATGAGAACACCGACAAATCTGAGTCTGTCCATTTGCCTGTGATTTACTGCTCTGAGTGTTAATCACCTTTGCGAGATTTGCCTCAGACTTCGATTCTTTCTTCTTTCCCTTGAACTTCGGACAGTCCACCTTCCAGTGTCCTATCTCTCTGCAGAAGGCACACTGATTCCTTTTAAGATCCCTAAACTCTGGCCTGGACTTTGATCTTCCTCTTTTCTCCTTGACCTTCCTTGATGAACCCCTGCCTCTTACTATCAGTGCCTCCGCCGATGAGCTTGACTGAGAAGGATGTCTCTCCTTTCTCCTCGTCTCATAACTTGCCAGTGCAGACGACACCTCATGGTAATCCAGACTCTGCCTACCATTGATAAAGGTCAGAGTGAATGTCTCATACTCCTCTGCTGGGTGAGTTCAGGAGGATGATCGCCTTGTCTTTCTCATATATCTTGACATCCACGTTCACCAAATCTATAAGAAGCTTCGTGTAGCGGTTGATGTGCTCATTCACTGTGCTCCCCTTCTTCATCTGAAACCAGTACAACTTACTCTTAAGCTGCAATCTTGACTCGATACTCTTGGTCAGATATTTCTTCTCAAGGGTTTCCCACAGATACTTCACCGACGTCTCATGTTGCGTAAGATATTTTATGTCTTACTTAAACATTAACGAATCAACCCATACGCAGACCTGTTCATCTTCTCCCACTCTTCATCAGTGGTCGTGTTTCTCTTCTTCTCTAGAAGGAGAGTATCCTCGAGGTTTGATGCATTCAGGGCATCCATAATCTCACATCTCCACATCCCAAAATTATTTGTGCCATTGAACTTCACCACATCAATCCTCGAATGAGGATTCATGGTCTTAACTGAAGTAATTCCTTCTATCATCTAGATTACTTGATCCTCTATCTATGCAGAAAAAAGTAACTGGAAATAGATCACTACTTCGATAAAAAATTAGATTTTTACCTTTTTCCTGAAACCTTAGATTGAGTTTCTCACCGGATCTACTCCACCAAAGATTCCTTGAGCACTCCTTGCGTCCTTCTTAGATCGACACACGATCCCACAAAAATGACTACCTCTGATCTGAGATCGACACACGATCTCCACCGAATCAGATCCTGAAGCCCTCCGAATCTCCAGAAAAATCCCAAGGGAAACCTGAGAAGCTCTGATACCACTTGTTGCGCTATGACAACAACTAGAAGAGGAATCCTTGAATCTCCCAAGCACGAAGAACAATCACCCAAAACAGCACAAATATCAAACACCAGATAAAGAACACGAAAACAACAATTTAACGAGGTTCAGCCTTGATGCCTACGTCCTCGAGGCAATGAAAAAGAGATTTTATTGCTTTGGAAGATCAATTACAATGGATGCAGCTTCTCTGAGTATCAAGAGGGCTGCTATAATCCTTGGTTCTACAAAACCCTAGAAATCCCGTATATATACTACAGATTTCTAAATCAGTAAAAATAACCCGCACCCGACTGTCGGTCGACCGGTCGGTCGACCGACCCTATGCGCCGGTCGACTAGGCGGTCGACCGGGCCCCCAACAGAGAGTTAGGTCACTTCAGTCGGTCGATCGGGCGGTCGACCGAGCTCCTTCCTTGTGCACGTTGTGCAGGTCGGTCGACCGGGCCGGTCGACTGATCTCCTGCTACTGCAGGACCGGGCCGGTCGACCGAACACCTGTTCCTGCTACTGTTGTGCTATTTTGCTGCTGCTTCTTCCTTCTTCTTCGTCGACGACTTCCTCGACGATCCCTCAACGATGCTTGTCGACTTCCTCGACAATATCCCCTCTTTCCAACACAAATCTATAGCATAAAAGTCTTTTTTTCGATGAGCCAAACCTAATCTTCAAGTGAGACCCTTACCTCTATTAAGAACTGAAAGGGAAATGAACACAACAGGGTGAGCTCGAAGGCTCGATGAGAAACAATCAATTCACTTAATTTAATAAAACAATATGTGATGCACATGATGAAAATTCTGAATCTAATATATTCAACTTTTAAACTTAAGTATCAATGTATCTGTAACAATTTATACACTTATAACACAATAATCATACACAGATAATTTATATAAAACAGTATCACATAACACAATTATTCATAGAGTTATAATAACCCAGAACATACTCATTGAATGAAAACCACGTATTTCGCCTTATCGAAAACATATACTCCGTCTTTCCCTTACTCCAGCATGAACTGGTCCCTTCCTCCAGTATTTTGTAATTATGAGTAGAAAACACCGTCTTTCCCCTCTCCCGGGCATCCATCAGTCCCTTTCTCCATTACATAACTATATAAAAATAGATGACATTGTCTTCCCCCTTTTTGGCATGCATCGATCCCTTCCTCCATACAAATGTAAATATACACATCATCTGCATAAACACAACCATCACACAACCAGATGATTAACCTACGCTCATGTATATGAATAAACTACACACACAATTATCATATAATCAAGTCATCATCACCATTTACCCATGTATAAGAATATACCCTATATAAATATAGTCACTACTTATATAAACAATACTGTAAGCTTCTCCAATAAGTGGGTTACTAATTAACCGATAAGTTCCACATCAATTTCTTCTTTAATGAAGTAATTATAAATCTTAATTTGATACAAGCTTTTGCATAAATTATTAAATATTCAAAATACCCATGAAAATTTCACTAATTTAGTATATACAACCATCACATACAATTTTACAATATTATTATTACTAATTAAACTCATATTCATCACTATTTAAGTCCAAATCTTACTGATTTAAGATTTAGTATACTCACTAGATTGCCGATCTCCGGTGATTGAATCGCCAAGTCACCTAGCCCTCACCTGAGATAATTCCTAGCGAAAAATTAAACTTGAATCAAGTTACTAATTATCAAAATCTCCAATCATAATTTGTTAAATTTGAGGTGTCCCTTAATGAAACTCGAACATGCGCACGAATTGCACGTGACCACGCCTTTGCGCGTGGTGGCCGAGATGAGGCAGACGAGGGAAAGAGATGAAGAGAGAAATTTGCCCCTAAAAATATTCCAAATTTCTACACTCTTCCTAAATTGCCACATCACCTTCCGCTACATATTTTTAATATTAAACTATTAATTAGTGGAGTATATTTCTTGTATATGTATGTATATAGACACATGTATATACAATTATATTAATATATGTGTGTGTGAGTATACATGGAAATACACATACAATAAATAATTCTTAGATTATTTCATAATTATTTCAGAATTTATGTTAAATTAAACTCACAAAAATTACCGCACAAATTATTGAGAATCAAAATCAAAATTAGATTATAATCTATGACAAAAACAATTTAGGTGTTACAGCTACTTTTGTGTGTGTGTATATATCTGTTTTTATGCTACTAATAAAAAAAATTGCAATTTATAACACTAATTATTGATTATCATCCCATAACCGGAGATTAAACTATAATCAAGATTTAATTGAATCAGGTGTTACACTACAGAAAACAAATTACATGGCAGAAGATTCCTATAGAAAATCAATGGATAAGAGGATGAAAGTCTCTCTTGGTCCGCGTTATATACGCACAAATGATACACTCCTACCAGTTGAACCAATCTCCTTCTCTAACCTAAAGATATTCTAACCTAAAGATATAGTTATGATGTTGTAGGAGTAAATTCTCAGAAAAATTTATCTACATTTCAATTTGTAACCTGGATTTAAGAGTAAGAAAAAAGACAACGCAAAGACACAGGTTTTTTAGCGGAAATCTAATTTGGGAAAAATCACATAGAAGAGAAAGAGAGTTCACTATTTATAAAGGATTATAGTGAACTTAACAGAACTAAAACTATGATATGATCATAGGATACAGTGAAATTTAGACTTGGAAGGCTATTTTCCGTACTCAATGGGAAGTATGATTGTGGAATTTTTTTTTCTTTTCTTCTCTTTTCTCTTGATTGTTACCTGTCTTGTTTTTTGTCCATCTCCCAGTGTATATATACCTGGTGAGTTTTCATTGACAGTGCAGGTCATGCAGGTTTCATTAACCGCATGATTTGCTCTTTGCGATTATCTCGTAATGGCTGAGATTATGCCCTTAATTGCGGGAGCGATTATTGCTACTTTCTGTAATAGTCAGCGCTGGAGTATGGATCGTTGTAACGTCTGAAACATAAGATGATCTGGCGACGTAACGGACTCCATAAATGTAGGTGAAAATCGATGGAATTGGTTGCAGTGGCCGCCCTACTCAAGACAGAAGAACTAATTTTGATCGACGTTGTTCTCGAAAGGAAGAGTATCTTCGGGATAATCAATTCCTTGAGAGGAGGAACGGTTTCAGAAATAACCGAATAATGTTCTGTGGGGAGATGCTCTAATGCTTTTCATTGTTGGTGTCCTCGGAAGGCTATGATGACGAAGGGCACTTGTCTTGATCCTGACGTAAGTCAGAAATTAACCATCACAGATGCTATGAGCTACTTTCAGGACCTACTATCAATTTCAACAAATCATCCACTCACCCTATGAGTTTTAGACCCCTCAGTTTCCTAGCAAGCAGCAGAGGTTTCCCACTGTGCGCTGGGCTCATTGTCGTGCCCTTATTTGGGCCCTTCTCTCAAAGCCACATCACCCAGTCGTATGAACTGGCAACCGATTCTAGACAGACTTGATGGGCACATTTCTTCGTGAAGGGCTAGTCTTGGCCAACTGTAACGCCCCGATCCGGAGGGTACGGAGACGTTACTGCGACGTATATACGAAGGTCGGAAATACCCTAACATATATACGCTAAGCATCAATACAGGCAGGGGTCAGAGTACGGAAGCACAGTGGTAATATACAATCCAGCAATAATAACACCAGTACACAGCTATCACAAGGCATGATATAATATCTGAAGAATATAAGACACTAAGAAGCATAAAAGCAAGATGCACAATATGAAATACTGGAAAGTACTCACAAGTAGCAAGATGAGAATCTCGCGAGCCGATCAAGGAGAGGCTAGAAGAAGGAGAGTCCAGATAGGTAACTGCTAATCCACGCTCCCGCTGCGCTCACTGATCAGGTACAGCATGGCTATGGTCCAGACTCCAGGATCTGGACATGAGAATCCAGGGTTGTTAGCACCCCAGCGAGTACAAAGAATAAAGCCAGATGGCGTGCATAACAGGCACACGTGTACATGGTCAAGTGATGTGGTCCAGGCATGCAGGTACAGGAAATGACAAGTAATATAAAGAAAATGACAGTAAATCCGAGATCAAGTAAATGCATGTAAATCAATAAGTCTGTATCGGAAATGCATGGAAAACGGTATAGAGAGTATAGGTACACATAATCATGTGACAAGATATGACAACATGTGATAAATACACTAAACACGCGATAAATAAGTATGGACAATTCTAGTTGTATAAGCCCAGATTATGGATTCATGGGGTGATACGTCAAGGGGATAATCCAAACAAGGAAACCCTCATCTATATACCACATATCCGATGTCACCATCATCTGAATTCATACAACTTGAGTTACCCTCAGGATAACAGAACTAGAGTGTGTGTCAGGAATAACCATAGTATCACAGAGGTCATGTGTTATAAAATAGGGTGTCAACTCAGAGCATAATACTGTAACTGGAGAATATACATGTGTTGCATTTTAATTGATCCAATAATAATAATCAGTACCGTTTGATATTTTAATCGCCTCCCTACCAGCGCCTCACATCACCGATAGTCCATACTAGAGTTCGCACTCTGTAGAACTTACCCGGGTCTGATATGTGAGTACCAGGACCCGAACAAAGGAGAGACCAAATATCACACGTTCCTAATATTATTACTGTTTCTTATGTTTTTATGTTATTTTCGTCCCTTTCCCACCGGCGTCCCACAACACCGACAGTTCACGCTGGAGCCCGCACTTCCAGTAGAACTCATCCAAACTCCGATACGCGGGTACCATTATTCGAATAGGGGGGATACCAAATAACACATGGTCCAGGAGTTATCATTATACAGGTATGTGTGTGTGTGTGTGTTAATGGCACTGAGGATGCTTATCACACTAACACCAGGCGGTACAGGCAGGAGGGAGAAAGTAGCCCTTCAGATTCAAGAGGTGGCCCCACAGATTCAAGAGGTGGCCCCCACCACGTGTGTGGTGTGGCACTTTGCTCCATGTGGCACTTTGCTCTGAGGGTAGATACAGGAGGTAGCCCCACAGATTCAAGAGGTGGCCCCCACAGATTCAAGAGGTGGCCCCCACCACGTGTGTGATGTGGCACTTTGCTCTGTGTGGCACTTTGCTCTGTGTGGGGAATGGATTCTAGAGGTGGCCCCCACAGATTCAAGAGGTGGCCCCCACCACGTGTGTGGTGTGACACTTTGCTCCGTGTGGCACTTAGTTCCATTCAGGAACCGCCGGACGCTAGCACGATTGTGGGATACATCCTCGTCATCCCGACACCAGGCATGCTCTGCCGGACGCCGGAATGACTGTGCTATTAACAAGAGCATGAGTACAGGAGATACAGGAGTACAGGAGTACAGGAGATACAGGAGTACAGGAGAAACAGGAGTACCAGATGTCTGGTAATAATACAATAATCATGCATATGCCAGGTAATACAGGAGTCAGGTGTCAGGTACCAAGTATCAGGTATTATATATATCAAGTGGCAAATATAGCATGTCAAATACCGGTGTTATATATCATGTGTCAAATATAGCATGGCAAGTACCAATATCCGGTGTCATATGTCAAATATAACATGGCAAGTACTGGTCTCAAGTATCATATATCAAATATAGCATGGCTAGTACCGGTGTCCGGTATCATGGGTCAAATATAGCATGGCAAATATTGGTGTCAAGTATCAGGGTCAGGTATAGCATGGCAAGTATCGGGGTCAGATACCAAGTGTCAAGCATAGCATGGCAAGGATTGGTCTCCAGTATCATATGTCAAATATAGCATGGCAAGTACCGGTGTCAGATATGGCAGGGCAAATATCGGTGTCAAACATAGCAGGGCAAATATCGGTGTCAAATATAGCAGGGCAAATATCGGTGTCAAATATCAGTGTCGGTGTTATACATATCAACTCCCATATCATGTATAAAAGCAGGATAACAATTGTTATACATGGAACATGGAATATCAAAAGGACTGTACTTGCATAATGATAAAATAGATGCATGCTAAAAATAAATGTACTCGCCTCAATACCGGAAAAACCGTGAGAAATCCCGAAACACCAGAAATCCGTGTACAAGACCAATCCATATATTAAAATATATAATTATAAATATTTATATGGATATTAGAGAGGGAATGAGAGAGGAGAGAGAGAGAGGAGAGAGAAAGTTATAGGAAGGAGAGAGAGAAAGAGAAAGAGAGAAATATGGTGTATTTTGAAATTAATTTGGAATTAAAAGGAGGAGGGTGTTGATGTAAATAGAGGGAAGTAGTTTGAGGAAAGAGGTGGGGGTATTTTAGGAAAGAGATAAAGTTTGTTTTTATTTAGGGAAATGAAGAGAAAGAGATTAAAGAAAGAAAGAAAGAAAAAGAAAGAAAGAAAGGAAAAGAAAGGAAGGAGGAGGGAAGTGGGGTGGCCGGCCGCCGGCGGTGGCCGGCCGGCCTGGCGGCGGAGGCGGCGCCGGGGAGGCCGCGCGCGCGCTGGTGGGGAGAGGGAGGGAGGTGGGTTGGTGTTGTTGTTGTTGTTGTTGTTGTTGTTGTTTTGATGGAGGTGATGGGTGGTGGGGTGGTGGTGGTGGTGGTGGTGGTGGTGTTTGGTGGTGTTGGGGAGAAAGAGGAGGTGGAGGAGGTGGTGATGGGTTAGTTGGAGGGGAGAATTTGGTGGTGGAGAGGAGGAATTTTGGAGAAGATGAAGGTGGGTGGTGATGGGTTTTGGGTGAAATTGAAGGTGGTGGTGGTGATTTGGGGTGTTGGGAAGTTGGAGAAGTGTTGTGGGGTGATGGGGGTGCGGTGGCGGCGGCTTGGGCGGCGCCGGAGGTGGCAGTGGTGACGGTGGAGGCGGCGGTGGTGTGGATGCGTGAGTGGTGTTGGTGGGTTGAAGATGAAGTGGGTTTGTTTATTTGGATTTTTGTTTGAAAATGAAGGTTTGAATGGGTATTGATTTAATAGAGAAGGAGATGGTGAAATAATGGTGGTGGTTGCTCACAGTGCTCAGCCATGCCCTGCTCTCCCTTGCCCTGCTGCGTTGAAGAGATGGGAGTGGGTGAAGGAGAAGAAAAAAAGAAGAAAAGGAAGAAAGTCAAAATAGAAAAAAAGAAATTAATAAAATAAATAAAATAAAATAGTTTAAAATTTTTCATTATTAAGTAATTTATGTATTATAATTTCTGAAAGTATAAGTAGTGGGGTAGGGAAGGAAAAGCACGGAAAGTTAAGACCGGTAATAAATATTATTATTTTAATAAGTCGAAAATTTGACTGTTTCAGAATCCTTCCGAAAAATTCTCAAAAATAGAAAATAATATTTTAAGATGCTCGGTGAAATCAGATTCGAGAAATTCAATGTAGATTTCAAATCAAAAATCCTGGAATCTTCTGGCGGTACCGGTCGACACCAAAACCGGTGGATTTTCGATAAATTCTGAAAAATCTCGAAAAATGAATTTAGATAGAAAATGATATTCTAAGATGTAAAGTGAAAGACGTTTTTGAAAATTCAATCCCATTTGAAAACTAAAAATCTGGGAATCAGTCAGCGATACCGACCGACACCAGTTTTGGAGATTTTGCAAATAATTCTGAAAAATTCCAGAAAATCATGAAAAATCTAAAATATTGGAAAATGATGTTTAAAACTGAAATCGATCAAATCGGATTAGCAGAAAGGCCAAATCGAGCGAAGCACTAGGTTCGGGCCCCCGGTTCAGACTAGGGCTGACTCCGAGTCCACGAATCCAAATCCAATACAAAACAATCACACCAATAATCATAAAATAAAAATAAATACAAGATAAATCAAAGAAATATGTTAGAAAAATTAGAATACATATCTACATACGTATTCCAAGAACGGGTGTTACATTCCATCCACCTTACAAAAATTTCGTCCTCGAAATTTCGATAAGGGGAGGATGAACACAGAAAGGAATAGAAATGAGGATTTATACCATTAAAGATATGAGTAACTGAGGATAATTCCCATAAATCGACTGAATAATAAACTCAAGATTGAGATGTTTCTGTACTACTGCCATATATATATCCTCTGACGGTGTCATAATAATACTGAACTGACGTCTGCTCTTTCGGACTGCGAAGCAAAGCTGATAAACCCATAAAAATCCATAGTGCTGAAATCCATAATATAAAATCGCTGGAAATCCATAGAAATCCGTAATATAATATAAAGTCCCGCATGGCATGAAGCTGTCCTTGACAAAGAATGTATAGTAGAATTACCGATACTGCATACACACTATTTCTCCAGAATACCGAAGATAAAGAAAACCCGAATAATACTGAGCATGAATCAAGAAGACCAATAATTAAGAATTCCTGAATACTGGCATTGCAATCTCTGAAAGGCATAACCGAGAATATAGAATAACCATAAAGAATTCTGAATACTGACTTCTGAATGACAACCCGACTGCACATGAAACATTAAAGAATACTCAATCTTTGCAAGGTTGGCCGAATGGATCGTTCATACGGATCACGGCAATAGCTCAGATACAGCGAGAAAATCCTGTACATCGGATCCATGAAAACATACAAGGCAGAAGAAGTCCGAGGAACGGCTAGAGTGCTAAGCACTGAAGGGACTAGCCACGGACGGAACCAAGCCTAGGTAAGGCCATCGCGTAACACATCTCAGGCGTTAAGCATTAGGGTGCAACGGAGCTAACGCTCTGCGAGGCTCGCACTTGGCGGAGCTCACGTAGCGAAGCCAGCGCGTAACACAACGCTAAATGCTAAGCACCAGGGTGCAGCGAAGCCCACACCTGGTTAGGTTCACGGGTGACTAGAACACAACCCTCGCTTGGCGAGGCTAGCGGGATCCATAATCCACCAAATCAATAAAAACTTCCAAAAGTTGGTGACTCTGAGAACACGATCAAGAATCACAATAACCGAAACGAGTCCCGAAGTCTGTCACCATAGTTCTGACTGGCAGAAGTCCTGAATCTGGAATACTGTTCCATACCGATACTCCTCAGGTAATGATACGGTCTGTCTGATTTTATAAGTGATGACTATCCCACTTGCTGTGCTGATTTCCCCGTGATGTATCCACAAACACTAGAATAGGATGCGAGGCCGAAGAACCATCCAATATAAGACCAGGTGATGCACCAGAGTTAAGAATACCAGAACATAATGGTAGCGAACTACATCTGTCTTGCTGCTACCCTACCAGTTTATCCATATCTTGAGTTGGTATAAGGATGAGAGGAATTGAAATGGAAAAAGGATGGAAGAGATTCCAAGAATTAAGGAAAGGACGATCAAGAGGGAATAGATAACTTTGTACTTGCAGTTGGATTGTATAACCACGACTCATGCATTCCAGTTGCAAATTTCTTTTACCATAAATTTGCCGACTGGTTGTACCGAGGATGTGAGAGCCTAGGCTCTGATACCACCCTGTAACGCCCCGATCCGGAGGGTACGGAGACGTTACTGCGACGTATATACGAAGGTCGGAAATACCCTAACATATATACGATAAGCATCAATACAGGCAGGGGTCAGAGTACGGAAGCACAGTGGTAATATACAATCCAGCAATAATAACACCAGTACACAGCTATCACAAGGCATGATATAATATCTGAAGAATATAAGACACTAAGAAGCATAAAAGCAAGATGCACAATATGAAATACTGGAAAGTACTCACGAGTAGCAAGATGAGAATCTCGCGAGCCGATCAAGGAGAGGCTAGAAGAAGGAGAGTCCAGATAGGTAACTGCTAATCCACGCTCCCGCTGCGCTCACTGATCAGGTACAGCATGGCTATGGTCCAGACTCTAGGATCTGGACATGAGAATCCAGGGTTGTTAGCAACCCCAGCGAGTACAAAGAATAAAGCCAGATGGCGTGCATAACAGGCACACGTGTACATGGTCAAGTGATGTGGTCCAGGCATGCAGGTACAGGAAATGACAAGTAATATAAAGAAAATGACAGTAAATCCGAGATCAAGTAAATGCATGTAAATCAATAAGTCTGTATCGGAAATGCATGGAAAACGGTATAGAGAGTATAGGTACACATAATCATGTGACAAGATATGACAACATGTGATAAATACACTAAACACGCGATAAATAAGTATGGACAATTCTAGTTGTATAAGCCCAGATTATGGATTCATGGGGTGATACGTCAAGGGGATAATCCAAACAGGAAACCCTCATCTATATACCACATATCCGATGTCACCATCATCTGAATTCATACAACTTGAGTTGCCCTCAGGATAACAGAACTAGAGTGTGTGTCAGGAATAACCATAGTATCACAGAGGTCATGTGTTTAAAATAGGGTGTCAACTCAGAGCATAATACTGTAACTGGAGAATATACATGTGTTGCATTTTAATTGATCCAATAATAATAATCAGTACCGTTTGATATTTAATCGCCTCCCTACCAGCGCCTCACATCACCGATAGTCCATACTAGAGTTCGCACTCTGTAGAACTTACCCGGGTCTGATATGTGAGTACCAGGACCCGAACAAAGGAGAGACCAAATATCACACGTTCCTAATATTATTACTGTTTCTTATGTTTTTATGTTATTTTCGTCCCTTTCCCACCGGCGTCCCACAACACCGACAGTTCACGCTGGAGCCCGCACTTCCAGTAGAACTCATCCAAACTCCGATACGCGGGTACCATTATTCGAATAGGGGGGATACCAAATAACACATGGTCCAGGAGTTATCATTGTACAGGTATGTGTGTGTGTGTGTGTGTTAATGGCACTGAGGATGCTTATCACACTAACACCAGGCGGTACAGGCAGGAGGGAGAAAGTAGCCCTTCAGATTCAAGAGGTGGCCCCCACAGATTCAAGAGGTGGCCCCCACCACGTGTGTGGTGTGGCACTTTGCTCCATGTGGCACTTTGCTCTGAGGGTAGATACAGGAGGTAGCCCCACAGATTCAAGAGGTGGCCCCCACAGATTCAAGAGGTGGCCCCCACCACGTGTGTGATGTGGCACTTTGCTCTGTGTGGCACTTTGCTCTGTGTGGGGAATGGATTCTAGAGGTGGCCCCCACAGATTCAAGAGGTGGCCCCCACCACGTGTGTGGTGTGACACTTTGCTCCGTGTGGCACTTAGTTCCATTCAGGAACCGCCGGACGCTAGCACGATTGTGGGATACATCCTCGTCATCCCGACACCAGGCATGCTCTGCCGGACGCCGGAATGACTGTGCTATTAACAAGAGCATGAGTACAGGAGATACAGGAGTACATGAGTACAGGAGATACAGGAGTACAGGAGAAACAGGAGTACCAGATGTCTGGTAATAATACAATAATCATGCATATGCCAGGTAATATAGGAGTCAGGTGTCAGGTGCCAAGTATCAGGTATTATATATATCAAGTGGCAAATATAGCATGTCAAATATCGGTGTTATATATCATGTGTCAAATATAGCATGGCAAGTACCAATATCCGGTGTCATATGTCAAATATAACATGGCAAGTACTGGTCTCAAGTATCATATATCAAATATAGCATGGCTAGTACCGGTGTCCGGTATCATGGGTCAAATATAGCATGGCAAATATTGGTGTCAAGTATCAGGGTCAGGTATAGCATGGCAAGTATCGGGGTCAGATACCAAGTGTCAAGCATAGCATGGCAAGGATTGGTCTCCAGTATCATATGTCAAATATAGCATGGCAAGTACCGGTGTCAGATATGGCAGGGCAAATATCGGTGTCAAATATAGCAGGGCAAATATCGGTGTCAAATATAGCAGGGCAAATATCGGTGTCAAATATCAGTGTCGGTGTTATACATATCAACTCCCATATCATGTATAAAAGCAGGATAACAATTGTTATACATGGAACATGGAATATCAAAAGGACTGTACTTGCATAATGATAAAATAGATGCATGCTAAAAATAAATGTACTCGCCTCAATACCGGAAAAACCGTGAGAAATCCCGAAACACCAGAAATCCGTGTACAAGACCAATCCATATATTAAAATATATAATTATAAATATTTATATGGATATTAGAGAGGGAATGAGAGAGGAGAGAGAGAGAGAGGAGAGAGAAAGTTATAGGAAGGAGAGAGAGAAAGAGAAAGAGAGAAAATATGGTGTATTTTGAAATTAATTTGGAATTAAAAGGAGGAGGGTGTTGATGTAAATAGAGGGAAGTAGTTTGAGGAAAGAGGTGGGGTATTTTAGGAAGAGATAAAGTTTGTTTTTATTTAGGGAAATGAAGAGAAAGAGATTAAAGAAAGAAGAAAGAAAAGAAAGAAAGAAAGGAAAAGAAAGGAAGGAGGAGGGAAGTGGGGTGGCCGGCCGCCGGCGGTGGCCGGCCGGCCTGGCGGCGGAGCCGGCGCCGGGGAGGCCGCGCGCGCGCTGGTGGGGAGAGGGAGGGAGGTGGGTTGGTTGTTGTTGTTGTTGTTGTTGTTGTTGTTTTGATGGAGGTGATGGGTGGTGGTGGTGGTGGTGGTGGTGGTGGTGTTTGGTGGGTTTGGGAGAAAGAGGAGGTGGAGGAGGTGGTGATGGGTTAGTTGGAGGGGAGAATTTGGTGGTGGAGAGGAGGAATTTTGGAGAAGATGAAGGTGGGTGGTGATGGGTTTTGGGTGAAATTGAAGGTGGTGGTGGTGATTTGGGGGTGTTGGGAAGTTGGAGAAGTGTTGTGGGGTGATGGGGGTGCGATGGCGGCGGCTTGGGCGGCGCCGGAGGTGGCAGTGGTGACGGTGGAGGCGGCGGTGGTGTGGATGCGTGAGTGGTGTTGGTGGGTTGAAGATGAAGTGGGTTTGTTTATTTGGATTTTTGTTTGAAAATGAAGGTTTGAATGGGTATTGATTTAATAGAGAAGGAGATGGTGAAATAATGGTGGTGGTTGCTCACAGTGCTCAGCCATGCCCTGCTCTCCCTTGCCCTGCTGCGTTGAAGAGATGGGAGTGGGTGAAGGAGAAGAAAAAAAAGAAGAAGAAAGGAAGAAAGTCAAATAGAAAAAAAGAAATTAATAAAATAAATAAATAAAATAGTTTAAAATTTTTCATTATTAAGTAATTTATGTATTATAATTTCTGAAAGTATAAGTAGTGGGGTAGGGAAGGAAAAAGCACGGAAAGTTAAGACCGGTAATAAATATTATTATTTTAATAAGTCGAAAATTTGACTGTTTCAGAATCCTTCCGAAAAATTCTCAAAAATAGAAAATAATATTTTAAGATGCTCGGTGAAATCAGATTCGAGAAATTCAATGTAGATTTCAAATCAAAAATCCTGGAATCTTCTGGCGGTACCGGTCGACACCAAACCGGTGGATTTTCGATAAATTCTGAAAAATCTCGAAAAATGAATTTAGATAGAAAATGATATTCTAAGATGTAAAGTGAAAGACGTTTTTGAAAATTCAATCCCATTTGAAAACTAAAAATCTGGGAATCAGTCAGCGATACCGACCGACACCAGTTTTGGAGATTTTGCAAATAATTCTGAAAAATTCCAGAAAATCATGAAAAATCTAAAATATTGGAAAATGATGTTTAAAACTGAAATCGATCAAATCGGATTAGCAGAAAGGCCAAATCGAGCGAAGCACTAGGTTCGGGCCCCCGGTTCAGACTAGGGCTGACTCCGAGTCCACGAATCCAAATCCAATACAAAACAATCACACCATAATCATAAAATAAAAATAAATATAAGATAAATCAAAGAAATATGTTAGAAAAAATCAGAATACGTATCTACATACGTATTCCAAGAACGGGGTGTTACACCAACTCTGTCAAAGCATGCCCTAAGGGCAAGGAGGCCTAAACTGCTCAACGCTCACAACTCCTCTTTGGATCACTTTTGTCGCAGCTCGCTGCTACCATCATCATCGCATCATCGATTTGAAATCTATTATGAAAAAAGAACAATTACAAGAGTACAAGAGAACTAAGTTTCTCTCTCACCTCACACTGTCCCTTTCATCTTATTAATTCACATCTTTTCAAATCACATCTCGTCTATCTATGAGACATTGCTATAAAGAAGCCCTAAAAATACTCATAACTCAGCGGTAGCCCATACCACTTAGTGATCCTGGCCCTAAAAGTCCATTGGACAAAAAACCCGCCTGTTTGCTAAATCGGATATGAGACACAATTCAACAATCTTCACATTGAATTGAATTTGGTGAACCACACAACCTGGAAATTCTTTGTTGTTCTCATCATCCACTTCACAGAAGAACATGTTTTCGCACGACGCTTAAAAGTGTGCATCGTGTCTGTGTCGGACACGTATTAGACACTGACACTTGCATAACACTTGCGTGTTATATATCAAACACTCTAGATTTATGTTGGATTTTCACAAACTTATATGTCGGAACCGTGTCGGCTTTAAATAAAATATAAAGATGACATATTGTACTCCTTGAAACAGTATGTCTTTTAAATAAATATGAAAAAAAGGTGCTCTTCGACATGAGTGAACACTAGATAGTATGTTAGTAGATCATAAACACCTCACAAGTTAAGTGTGACATTGATTAGATTTTTTTTATTTATTTGAATTTATTACTTTAATAGAAGTTAGGGGTCGTACTCTTGAGGTTTATTGTGCTTTTCATTTTATTTTTAATATAACTCCTCCCAATTATGGATTTTAACATGTAGAGTCATATCACCATGTCCTTGTATTCTACATTTGAGGCATTTTCATGTCTCTATGTTAGTTCCATGTCGTATCCATGTCCCTTGTTTGTATCCTTCTTTGCATCCTCTCTTTGGAATTCAAACTAGGCTTCACCATTGACTTCATGAAGAGCTCCCTAACTAGTACAGACCTCAAACAATGCTTCACCATCTCAGAGAGAGTAAAAACAAGAGGACTTCATAAAGGTAAGAAGACTTGAAACAAAACGGATGGGGACTTCTGAATACTGCAAGACTTTTCTTCTCTTGGAATTCAAACTCCGCAACCACCAGGAAATGAAATCTGAGTCAAAGTTAGAATCTGATCATCTTTCAACCACTTTCTTTGGTTTTGTCCTGTAAAATAAATTCTCGGTATGGCTCGATGAATAGAACTCATCTCTTACAGAACATTATGGCCTCAAGTTTCATGATGAAAAGTTTCTCAACTCATGACACACTACCAGAGCATCCACTTCTCTTTCTATTTGGATCATGCCCACTCAAAACTTTTGCATTGACTGTTTGCTTTGCAAGGAAAAAATATTCGCAACATGCCAGATTACTCGTAGGCTTGGCTTTTCTGCAAATAAATGGTGCCGGATCCTTTATTGCAAAATCTTGATTGACAACTGATCAGATACTGCCGCACATTTTTACTGTAAAGAACAAACTTTCCTAGGAACAAGATGTTAGATCTAAATTTATTCCATACAAGATCTACACATATACTGTAAGCCTCTTTATCATGATCAAAGGGAAGGAGGGTTTTAGGCATACCTGATTCCATCGCGAGGATGCCGAATATTGCACGATCTCGAAGACGGCGGAGTTGAGGGAGAGGATTCTTCTCTCCAGCCACCAAGTTCTCTTCTTTATCCTTAGAGAGATGAGAGGCCTGTAAGAGAGAGATGATTATTCTTGTTGGTGGAGAGGGAACCCTACTCATGATATATATAGCATCAAGAAACCCTAGTTCAACTCATCATAGATCTAGGCCCTTGATTTATAACACGAGTTCCACACGTGTAGATGAGTCCCACATTCTAATTTAAATACACTCATGGCTAAGTGTAATTGAAAACGTGTCTAGACCCAAACCATTTAGGTTTGATCAATTCTTTATTGGGTCAAACAACATAGGTTAAGTGGGTGGGTGCAAATATCCAATTGACTTGATTAGGCCCAAAATAAATTAGACTTTAAAACATAATAAGTCTAACAATCTCCCACTTGGGCCAAGCAAGTCATACTGAATAGATATTATGCATAACTTTATGACGTCAAAACTTTAACCGCCGACAAACCACGTTTCAGAACAATCTGGTCCATTAAGTGCCCTGCCACCGAACATGGCGGTCGTTACCTTCTGTATAATCGAGGTAGGACCTTCCACTACACAAGTTTCAGAACCCCTAACGACATAGATCAAATGTGGACGTGTGGCATGGAAATGTCCTCTGATCAAATAAGGTACAATTCCAACTGGTTTTCACTTTATGACTCCAACGAGTCTAGCCTTATGACTCCAACGAGTCTCACTTTATGACTCCAACGAGTCTAACTGCTAATTCAACAAACTCAAATGCGCAAAAGTAAACTTTAAAAAAAGCAGTTATAAATTTATTTATCAGAATCAACAAATATCCATAAAGTGCACTTAGAAATAATGTCTGTTACATAAAATTATCCACTCCCACAAAATCAGGATATCATAATGACTAGTCATCCCCATATGAGCAATATGCTCTAAGAATACTTTAGGTGAAAGTCCTTTAATGAGTGGACCTGTAATGTTAAGAATAGTGTCATCACTATCAAACAGACAAAATATGATTCTAAACTTTATCATTGATGACAAGAAACTTGATGTCGATATGCTTCGACTTTACTGAACTCTTATCACTATTGTAGTAGAGCTCTATAGCTCTTATTATCACAGTGTAGCTGTAATGGCCTCTCGACTAAATCCACCATCTTCCTACAATAAGGAAAATATAACATGAAGTGGACTTCCTATTGTCGATACATACAGCATAATCTGAATCTGTGTATCCGATCAGCTGCAATTGATCAGATTTCATGTAGTCTTCTATTGATATCGCATTACCTTCTTGACAGTCTTTCAGAGATCAATCCCATGATTGATCAAGTTTCTGTCAAGTTTCTCAATGGTATATGCTATTCTGGATGGGTACAAACTTGAGCACACATCAGACATCCAACCGCCAATGCATATGGAATGTCTTTCATTTGCTCTTTTCGTAGATCATTCTTGGGACATTAGAGTAGACTTAACTTATCTCCCTTAGTGACAGGCGCATCACCCAAAGAGCAATTCTTCATGCCATATCTATCTAGCACTTTATCGATATAGGCCTTTTGTGATAAACCTAATATTCCACGTGTCCTGTCACGTTGAATCTGGATGCCTATCACAAAGAAGCGTCTCCAAGATCTTTCATCTCAAAATTCTTTGAGAAAAAACTCTTGGTCTCAAGTAGAAAATCTATATCGTTACTTGCTAATAGAATGTCATCCACATATAGCACAAGAAATATAAATCTACTCCCTTTAAATTTATGGTAAATACATTGATCAACTATATTTTCCTTAAATCAAAGTCGGATATTACTTGATCAAATTTCAAATACTATTGATGGGATGCTTGCTTTAAACCATAAATGAATTTCTTTATTTGCAAATCAAATATTATGAAACTTTCACTTTAAAACTTTAGGGTTGCACCATATAGATTTCCTTCTTAATGCTACCATTAAGAAAGGCAATCTTAACATCCATTTGGTATAACTCCAGGTCAAAGTGAACCACGAGTGCCATAATAATCTTAAAAGAATGCTTCATGAAAACTAGGGAGAAAGTCTCCTTATATAATCAATGTCCTTTCTTTGAGTGAATCCCTTTGTGACAAGATGTGCCTTATACCTTTTGACATTACCTTTCGAATCCCGCTTGGTTTTGAATACTCATTTACAACCAATCGGTTTCTTTCCTTCAGGCAACTCTACTAATCCCAAATATCATTGTCCTTTATGGATTTTAACTCATCTTTCATGACATTTGACCACTTAATGGAGTGAATGTTGAGTTTGGCCTCATTCAAGGATGTGGGGTCATCCTCTAGCCTTATGTCAAACTCATGCTATTGGAGATAAACTATATATAGTCATTTGCAATGACTGATCTCCTCTCTCTAGTTGATCTCCTAGGCACTTGTGGTTGAGAATTTTCAGTTTCTATCTCACCAGCATGATCTACTTCAAGATGAACTATATATGTATCTCGTAAGGATGCAACTGTATTTTCATCTTGAAGTGGAACAACTACTTTATCATTTGGAACAATTGTCATGGGTATAACAATATGTTCTTCCTTAAATATGAAATCCTTATGTAGTTGACTCCCACTGTTCTGAATATTCTCAAAAAATTTAGCAATCCGTCTTTATGTTCTTAGCAGAGGGACAATAAAACTTAAAGCCTTTATACCTCTCAGAATACCCTACGAATAAATAACTAACTGTCATTGAGTCCAACTTCTTCTCATATGGTATATATGGCCGAGCTTCCGCTGGACAACCCCAAACATATAGATGCCTAATACTGAGAGATTTTCCAGTCCATAACTCATATAGAGTTTTAGTTACTGTTTTGCTAGGTACTCTATTAAGGAGGTGACAACCATCTTTAAGGCTTCACTATATAATAACTCTGGTAGAGTAGTGTGAGCTATCATACTCCCAATCATATCCTTTAGTGTGTGGTTTTATCTCTCAGCAATACCATTTTGACGAAGTGTCCCTGATATGGTATACTAAGGGACAATACCACTCTTTCAGAAATTGACAAATGATTTTAGAACTTTACCTGATTCGTCATATCTTTCATAGTACTCACAACCATGATCAGATCTAACGGCTTTAAACATGTCCAATGATTGAGATTTCTCATGGAACAAGTATAGGTACCCATAACGAGAGTAATTGTCTGTAAAAGTGATAAAATATTCATGACCATTCCAAGAAGCTGTAGGGAATGGACCACAAATGTCTATATATACACCAAATTTAAGATATCCTGAACTCTGTTTAGTACCTAACTTCTTAATATTTCTTTAATTAATTTTCGCTTAGTGCCTATGCTATTCACATATAAAGATTCAGTATATAAGCATGAAGTTTCAATTTATATAGTCATCAATCAGAATTCTAGTACCAACAACTTTAGATTTAGAAAGTAGACTAAGCATTTCATTATCAAGAGTGACAGTAAAACTAGATCTGTCTAACAAATGAAATAGAAATATGATTCCGCCTAAAAGGACGGTACATATAAAGTCTCATCCAAATCTAAAACCAAAAACCAGAATCTAATTTAAGCCTACAAACTCCAATAGCTTTAATTACAATTTTATTTCCATCACCCATGTATACGTATCGCTCAGCTGGGCTGGGCCTCCTTTGGGTTTGAAAGTTCTGCATTGAATCGCTTATGTGAATTATCTATTCATAATTTATAAAGTGGCACTAAAGCTAAATTAATCTCAGAACAAACATAAATATGAGATATACCCGCTAAATAGCCATTTCTGATACTTTATGCATTCCTACTTGAGGTGGCTTACTTTCTTACAGAAAAAGTATGCAATGACCTTAGGCTACCTTTTCTGTACTTTTGTCACTTAGGATCAGCCACTGTAGTGATGTTTATGTTCCTCCCTTTTGTTTCACTTTTCCTTTTCTTATTAGAAGTTTACCCTGGATGCTAAGTGAGCACTGACTTTATCGGGCATAGCACTTCTAATAGTTATAGGAATAGTGTACTTTATGACCATTAGACACCTCTTGTAAGATCTCTCCCACTTACCATAATTGACCTTTTCTTTACTGAACTTTTATTAGTGATAGTAGAGATCCATCAATCTTTAAGGTGTACTCTAGGTGCATGAATTCAAGAACGATCATTTACGTGGTCTTACCACTTCTTAAAGTTTGTACCATTCAATTTAAACTACATAAGTGTACAATTTCTCATCAGTTTAACATAAACATTGCATTTAATAAAATTCTACTGTAATAGCCATAAAAAATGAATTTCAGAAAATGCAACCAGTTTAACCGATAGAGCTGTCGGTTAAACTTTCAGAACAAGTTGTGTCTCTATATGCCAACACTGTACTGGCCCAATATAGATATCCTAAAGTCTAGGTCCTATGTAAGAGAACAGCCTTCCTTTGGGCCGACTGTCACTTTATAGGATTGGTCCTAAAGTTTAAGTAATCTATATTGGCCATATAATATATGTAATGACCCGGCCATAATGACAACCTTCCTTTGGGCCGATTGCCACACGCATGGGCCACACAAATTTATGCATCTATATTCTTGTTCCGCCATCGGACTAGTTGATGAGGGTAATGCAATATGGGCCAATAGTGTGACAACCTTCCTTTGGGCCGATTACCACACATCAAGGTTCTCCCACTTGCATTACCCACATCAAGTATCCGACGCCGTACATAATTCGGCCAAACAATAGTCTTCCTTTGGGCCGGCTATTATCCGCATGAACTACATACGCAATTAAATAAGCTCTTTTATAAATTCTTTAGCTTGAACATGTATATATCTTTATCTGTGTGTTATTAACTGTAGTATACATCAATATTCATCATGCTAGACAATATAAGAAATAAAATATTGATGATAAAGCGGAAGCATGTAAGGGTACACATAACCATGATAAACAATACTTCAATACCTTCTTTATGTCAACTAACTACTGTTTTGTCATATATAGTTCCTGTAATACTGTAGTGCTCGTCAAGAGCTTCGAAACGGCTATTTACATGCCCAAAAACAGAGGTCGTATGAGCCCGTAACGGCTAATTGAAGTTTCTATTGGCAAAACGGGTCTGCAGTGCTTATCGGGTCTGAATCAAACCCGACCCGCAATGGTTAGTTATTGGTTTCCTTTCTTATTGGGCCGGGTTTAAATAAACTATATAAAACCCAATTAGCTTTAATGTGAGAACAACTAAGAATAGATTAAATAAGTTTCCTTATTAGATTTAAATTTTGTATCTATATCAAAATTTAATCCTATTCAATCTCACAATCCCAATTAAGGAAACCCTAAATAATTAACCTCTTTTTTTTTCCCTTGTAGCCGCTGGCTCATGGTTTTGGCCGGCGGCTGTTGCCCGCCCACAAGGAGCGGCACAGGCCGCAATGGCTCAAGTGCGCGCGCTCTGCAGAGAGCATTGCTCTCTGCAGTGCTCTCTGCAGAGAGAATTCATGCACCCTTCTTCTTTCTTTTTTTTTTTTTGATTACTGTAAGGCTTGCCCTGCATGCATGCAGGAAGCCCTGCATGCATGCGTCCAGCCACTTTTCTTTTTCTTTTTTTCTTTTTTTTCTTTTTTTTTTTAAATAATGCAGGCGCCTGCAAGCGCCTGCATGCCACACAATTTTTTTTTTAATAAATTTAAAATAACACACAAATCAAATTATAAAATTATATACATGTTAAATTCAATAAAAATCACTCCTTTTAATCTTTTGATCCAACATATGAGACACAAAAATATTTATTGAATCAAAGGAGATATTTTTATGATATTTATAGATCGAGATCATAATTTCTGTAAATCCCTATGATCTGATAAAGAGGTGGCTCTGATACCAATTGTTAGATCTAAATTTATTCCATATAAGATCTACACATATACTGTAAGCCTCTTTATCATGATCAAAGGGAAGGAGGGTTTTAGGCATACCTGATTCCATCGCGAGGATGTCGAATATTGCACGATCTCGAAGACGGCGGAGTTGAGGGAGAGGATTCTTCTCTCCAGCCACCAAGTTCTCTTCTTTATCCTTAGAGGAGATGAGAGGCCTGTAAGAGAGAGATGATTATTCTTGTTGGTGGAGAGGGAACCCTACTCATGATATATATAGCATCAAGAAACCCTAGTTCAACTCATCATAGATCTAGGCCCTTGATTTATAACACGAGTTCCACACGTGTAGATGAGTCCCACATTCTAATTTAAATACACTCATGGCTAAGTGTAATTGAAAACGTGTCTAGACTCAAACCATTTAGGTTTGATCAATTCTTTATTGGGTCAAACAACATAGGTTAAGTGGGTGGGTGCAAATATCCAATTGACTTGATTAGGCCCAAAATAAATTAGACTTTAAAATATAATAAGTCTAACACAAGAATCATCTTTTTTTTTTCCTCTTCTTCATAAAAACCAAGAATGTGGCTTACGATGGTTTTATCATGTGTAACATAGACCTAGAGATACACCTGTCCGACGAGTAGAACATATCAATTTAAGGTAAGTTAAAAAAAACGCGGGGGGTACCGAAGAAAACATGATGGAAGTAATACGAAAGATATAGGGGCTAAAGGTGTTAGTGAAGGCATATTGCTCGATAGGAATGAGTGGAGAAAGCTGATCCATGTGCCCAATCCTGGTCGAATTCCACGACAAGTGACTCGACCATTTTTCCTATGAAGGTGACGTCACCTTACGCCACAACTTGCTGATCAATGGAGAAAGTAGTCTCCAGCAGAGTCGCCATTTCTTGTTTCCTCAAAAATAGAAAGGCGCAAGCATCTTTGTTTGATTGTAAAGAAAATTACAACAGATTAATAATCTGATTACAAAAGAGAAAAGAATAGTTGGATCTCCCTTTTGTTTAAGGCTGTGTTCTTTTTGTAGCGGTCGAAAGTGAATCTTATTTTTCGTTAACCGGGTGAATGTCAAGCTCTTTTAGAAATCTTCTCCTTGGATCACGGACGGAGTAGCACAGCTCCCATCCAATGAAATCTCAAAGAGACTTGGGCAAAAACTTGGACTCAACAAGTTGATAGAAGAGTTTTAACTCTTATCGATATTCCTCAGTTGAAAATTCTGACTCCTTTTTAATAGCAGTTTTAACTATTTATAGGGATTTTAGGGGTAAAACTGTCCCCTAAAAATCCTCCATAATAGGGGTTAATTCTCCTCATTACTTGAGCAATAACTGACCTGGTAATGAGGGCAGCTACAACTAAGACGCGAGCTCACTTGCAGTTGAAATGCGGGCTTAAGCTCCGCGTTTAACCATTGAGATGTTGTTGGACGCGGGTTTCGAGCTCTGCGTCTTGGCGCTGTGGTGGTGTTGAAATGCTAGCTGCAAACTTTGTGTTGAGTTTCGCGTTTGAAACGCGGGCGTTAAGTTCTGTGCTGAGACGCGAGCTTCGAGCCCTGCTTCTTGGCATTACAGTGATGCTGGGACGCGAGTTTTGAGTCTTGCATTTTGATGCTGCGGTGATGCTGGGACGCGGGTTTCAAGTGTCGCGTCTTAACATTGCAGTGATGCTAGGATGTGGGCTTCGAGCTCTGCGCCTTAGCATTGCAGTGATGCAGAGGTGCAGGCTTTGAGCCCTATATTTGGCATTGCATGAATGGCTTTAATTAGCCTCGCGTCTGAAGTATAGACTCTGCTATCTGATGACTTATCTTCAGTGATTTTTAGACAGTCAACACTACTCGATTCGGTATTGATCACCCTTGCGAGATTTGCATCGGTCTTTGACTCCTTATTCTTATCTTTGATTCTTAGACAATTAACCTTCCAATGCAATAACTCTTTACAGAAGGTGCACTGGTTCTTCTTCAGATCTCTGAAATCGGATCTGAAATTCGATCTCCCATGCTCACCTTTGCTCTTCTGCTTGGAACCCCTGCCTCTTATCGTCAACGCCTCTGCTGACGTACCATTAGAAGAAAACTATTTGTCCTTCCTCCTCATTTCGTAATTTACAAGAGCAGCTGACAAATAACTATAGTTACGTGTTTGTTTACCAATGATCAAGGTAAGGGTGAAGGTTTTATACTCTTTAGCAGGGATAGAATTCAGAAGAATCAACACTTTGTCCTCTTTTTCGATTGACACATTCAAATTAACTAAGTCTGTAAGAAGCTTCGTTAGTTATTCATGTGTCATCAATGAAGAGTCATCTCTTCAACTTGTAGCGGTAAAGCCTCCTTTTCAGATGCAATCGAGTCTCTTTGCTCTTCATCAGATACTTGTTTTCGAGGATCTCCCACATCTTCCTTGGGGAAATTTCATACAACACATGATACTTGATGTCTTGTGCTAAACAAGACCTTATATTGCCATACGTCGTCCCGTTCATCTTGTCCAATCCTTTTCACAAGTCTCCTCTAGCTTTTCATCCAAATATAAAATATCTTCGAGGTTTGATATCGTCAGTGCAGCCTCACCTCACATCTCCACATCCCGAAATGTGTTCTTATCATTAAGCTTTACCACATTGATCTTCATCATATGTGGGCTCACAAATTTCACCGTGGATTGATTATCTTTGGCCATCTCCTTAGTAAATTTCTCAAAGTAATACAAAAAATGATTAGTGAAAATAAATTCAAATAAGAAAGATAAGATCTTTACCTTCGAATAAAATTGCAGACAGTCTCTAAGTTGATTTTCTCCACCCGAACGAAATTTTCTATTGAACCTTAAAAGCTTTAATACCACTTGTTGGAATCCCTTGCGCGAAGGACAACACCACAGAATAGTCGCCAATTACACGAACAAAAAATCAAAAAGAAAAAAATGAGAACACAAATTTAACGAGGTTCTACAATTGCTTACGTCCTAGAGGTAGAAGGGAGAAGAGATCTTATTAATCAATCAATTACAAGATACAATTAATGAGGGCAGTATTCTACTTTATATAGCCAGAGAATCTCTGAAGAAAAAGAAACCAACCAATCTGAATTCGGATTAGAAACGAACCCATAATCAAATAGGAAACTGCCAGAAATATGCCCAGAACCCGCGTCCCGGTCGATAGGACGGTCGACTGGCTCCTTGTTGCGGTTGACAAGCCTGTCGACCGCTGGACAAACTCGCAGAGAGCCAACTCTTTGTTGGATTCTGGCATTATAGTCGGTCGAGCAGTCTTCCGACTTCTTTAACTGCCGTTGCTTCCTCTGGGTGGTAGACCGAACGGTCGACCGCAACTTCCTTTGTGCATGCGTTGTGCATGGTCTATCGACCGACCCTCTATCTTCAACTGAGACTTGAATTCTACTAGCACCGTTGAGCTCTGATTTCTGCACTATCTTCTCCAATGAGTTAAAAACTCTGCTAACGAGATTTTATACTCTCCCTACCTAAATTCTGCATGTAAAAGTCTCAGATTTTTTATCACCAAATTAGCTTTAATCCAATCTAATTACATTAATCAATCACATAATATTTATAATCTCTGAATTCATCAAAAATTTTAGCAACATCCCCTCTATAACGTGGAGTCTGCCCATGATACATAAATATATACTAATCTAGCCTTAATGTCAGCCATATATCTATATATAACATCCCACACAATTTAATATACAATTTTGACTTGACATTGCTTATTTATTAATTTCAACAATTACCACCACAGTGTAGATTTCTATATCAATATATATCCACAAACTTTGCAACATATGTATGTGTGTAAAATCACCCATCTCAAAACTGAGGTCAAAATCAAGAATTACCCCCACATACTTTTATACATAAACATAACAACCTACATTTGAGTTAAAACATACATTAGACATACATTAGTATATATAATTCTTACATATAGAGTTCCAAAGATTTACATATTATATATAAAGAAACATTTAAAAAGATCCAACGAATTGTTACGCTACGACAACAACCAGAAGAGGAATCCCTGAATCTCCCAAGCACGAAAAACAATCACCCAAAACAGCACAAATATCAAACACCAGAGAAAGAACATGAAAACAACAATTTAACGAGGTTTGGCCTTGATGCCTACGTCATCGGGGCAATGGAAAAGAGATTTTATTGCTTTGGAAGATCAATTACAATGGATACAGCTTCTCTGAGTATCAAGAGGGCTGCTATAATTCTTGGTTTTACAAAACCCTAGAAATCCCGTATATATATTACAGATTTTTAAATCAGCAAAAACAACCCGCACTCGACTGTCGGTCGACCGGGCGGTCGACCGGGCCCCCGACAGAGAGTTAGGTCACTTCAGTCGGTCGACCGGGCGGTCGACCGAGCTCCTTCCTTGTGCACGTTGTGCATGCCGGTCGACCGGGCCGGTCGACCGATCTCCTGCTACTGCGGGCGGTCGACCGAACACCTGCTCCTGCTGTTGTTGTGTTATTTTGCTGCTATTTCTTCCTTCGTCTTCATCGACGACTTCCCCGACGATCCTTATCGACTTCCTCGACAATATCCCCTCTCTTTCTAACAATTCTCCACCTCGGTAAAGATTCTTCCAAATCTGAGCCGAACTGTCCATCGACTAGAGAGCGGCTGCACTAATGTGGTTGCCTACGTACCCTGCCCAAGGGATCAAGCCACCCGTAGTTCATCCAAATGAGCTTCAGCAAGCTCAAGCTACCTGAAGGACATGGAGCAAAGCTTTGCAATGTGCAAACTTGACTCCCGACACCACCTTAGTAAGCATGTCTGCGGGATTCTCCGATGTGTGAATCTTCAACAGTTCGATATCACCCTCTTCTAGAATCTCCCAAACGAAATGGTACCTGACGTCGATATGCTTCATCCGTGCATGATAGACCTGTTCTTGCCAAGTAAATGGCACTCATACTGTCACAGTTAATCTTCAGCAGATCCTGTTTCACACCCAAGTCATCAAGCAGGCCTTGAAGCCAGATTGCCTCCTTCATGGCCTCTGTCATGGCCATATACTTAGCCTCTGTGGTCGACAAAGCGACGGTAGACTGCAGTGTGGAGCGCCAACTCACCGGTGCTTGAGAGAATGTGAAGACATACCCTGTTGTAGACCGGCGCTTGTCAAGGTCACCTGCATAGTCTGAATCAACATATCCTATGCACTCTTACTTTCCCATGGAGTCCTTCTCAAATACCAGACCTACATCAATTGTTCCTTTGATGTACCTCAAGATCCACTTCACTGCCTCCCAATGACCCTGTCCCGGATCATGCATATATCTGCTCACCATGGAAATGACATGTGAAAGATCTGGTCTCGTACACACTATAGCGTACATTAGGCTACCGACTGTACTGACATATGGGACGTGATTCATAAACTCACTTTCTTGAACACTCTTCAGAGACATCTTAGCAGACAACTTGAAATGAGGAGCCATAGGAGTACTTACAGACTTTGTATCCTTACTGATATTGAATCTCTGTAGTACCTTCTCCAAATACCCCTTCTGAGTAAAGCTAACCCTGCCAATCCCTCTGTCTCTAGTGGTCTCCATGCCTAACACCTTCCTAGCTTCACCAAGGTCCTTCATCTCAAACTCTGAAGATAGATCCATCTTCAGTGCATCAATGGCAGATCTCGACCTCGAAGCAATCAACATATCATCTACATACAGAAGTAGATAGATATAATCTCCTGTTGGCAGCTTGTTGTAGTACACACATGGGTCATAGTGGCTACATGTGTACTTCTTCCCTCTGATGAAGCTATCAAATCGCTTGTACCACTGTCTAGGAGACTGCTTCAGTCTGTATTGCGACTTCGTCAGCTTACATACCAATTCTTCCTTCCCTTCAGTCTTGAACCCTGTTGGCTGAGTCATGTAGATCTTCTCCTCTAGATCGTCGTGGAGAAAGGCGATCTTCACATCGAGTTGATCAAGGTCCAACTCATACTGTGCAACCAAAGCCAATAGAATACGAATTGACGAATGTTTAACAACAGGAGAGAATACCTCATTATGGTCAATTCCTTCCCTCTGAGCATAGCCTTTAGCTACCAACCAGGCCTTGTAGCGCACCGAATCTTCTTGGAGAGATCCATGCTTTTTAGCATACACCCACTTACAGCCTATAGCCTTCTTCCCTTTGGGCAACTTGGTGAGTTCCCATGTGTCGTTCTTGCAGAGAGATTTCATCTCTTCATTCATGGCTTCTTTCCACTTTTTCAATTCAGAACTGATCTCAGCTTCTCTGAAGGTAGACGGGATTGCCTCCTCAATGACCGAAAGTGCATACGCGATGACCATATCTGTAGTGAGCCAAGCTGGTCTCCTAGTGTTCCTCCTTGGTCTTTCAACTGCAATAGAGTCAGGAACATTACTCATGACCTGTTCTTGACCCTCTTCAACCTCTTCAGCATCTTCTACAACTGCTTGATCACTGTCCTGTGTCACCATGGGAATGATCCTCACTGATGCTGAATCCTCTAGAGATGGTGGATTTGCATCAATCTCCACCTGCTGTGATAGCTCCTTGGTCTTGCTAGTCTCCACCTGCTGAGAGACCTTAGACTTCATCATGGAAGCCTCATCGAAAGTGACATCCCTGCTAAGAAGAAACTTCATGTCCATTGGATCCCAAATCTTGAACCCTTTGATTTCACGCTTGAAACCAACGAACACCCCTTTCTTTGCTCTTGGGTCTAACTTATCATCTTTGACATGATAGTAGGCTGGACATCCGAAAACCGTAGCAAATCATAGTCGGCAGCTGCTTTTCCTGACCAAGCCTCAAGAGAGAGTCTTCCCCCCTATCGCAGACGACGGCAATCTATTCACAAGGTAGCATGCATACGCCAAAGCTTCAGCCCAAAACTTCTTTGACAATCCTGCATTAGACAACATACACCGGACCTTCTCTAGCAAAGTCCTGTTCATCCTCTCTGCTACTCCATTCTGTTGCGGAGTCTCTCATACTGTGAAGTGTCTCTCTATGCCCTCATCAAGGCATAGTTGAAAGAAAGGATCTGATTTGTACTCTCCTCCATTGTCAGAACGGAGGACCTTGATTTTCCTTCCAGTGCTTCTCTCTAAGTTAGTCTTCCACTTCACGAACAGTTCTAGGACTTCACCTTTGTGTCGCATGGTATATACCCAGCAGCGCCTAGAAAATCATCAATAAATGACACAAAATAATGGTTATCTCCAATCGATGCAGTCTTGATAGGTCCTCAGACATCCGTGTGAACATAGTCAAGAATCCCCTCGGTGCAATGTGATGCTATGCCGAACTTCACCTTGGTCTTCTTGCAGATGATACAATGCTCACAGAATTTCATCTTGCAGGTTTCGACATCCTTCAGCAACCCTTGCCTCGCAAGAGCTTGCAATGACTTCTCTCCTGCATGTCCCAGCCTCATGTGCCACAACCTGGTTAAATCTTCCTCTGAACTGGTAGAAGCCGCCACTTGCCCTGTCACGTGCTACCCTTCAAGTAGTATAGGTTGTTCCGGCGATCGGCCTTCAACACACCATCGAACCTTTTGTCATTCTAATGACTCCTTCCTTAATAGACACCCCAAGGACCAATGACTCCAAAGCTCCTACGGAAATTAGGTTTCTCTTCAACTGAGGTACATACCTCACTTCCTTCAGCTCCCTTACCATCCCATCAAACATTCTAATCTGGATTGTACCAACACCCTCCATGATGCACGGATGATCATCGCCCATGACGACTGAACACCCCTCCAGCTTCTCAAAATTGGTAAACCAGTCCCGATTAGGGCATACATGGTATGTAGCACCTGTATCCATGATCCACTCATTTTCACCTGAGTAGCCTACAATAGGAGTTGTAACTGAAAATGAGAACACCGACGAATCTGAGTCTGATCCATTTGCCTGTGATTTACTGCTCTGAGTGTTAATCACCTTTGCGATATTTGCCTCAGACTTCGATTCTTTCTTCTTTCTCTTGAACTTCGGACAGTCCACCTTCCAGTGTCTTATCTCTCTGCAGAAGGCACACTGATTCCTTTTAAGATCCCTAAACTCTGGCCTGGACTTTGATCTTCCTCTTTTCTCCTTGCCCTTCCTTGATGAACCCATGCCTCTTACTATCAGTGCCTCCGCCAATGAGCTTGACTGAGAAGGATGTCTCTCCTTTCTCCTCGTCTCATAACTTGCCAGTGCAGACGACACCTCATGGTAGTCCAGACTCTGCCTATCATTGATAAAGGTCAGAGTGAATGTCTCATACTCCTCCGCTGGGAGTGAGTTCAGGAGGATGATCGCCTTGTCTTCCTCATCTATCTTGACATCCACGTTCACCAAATCTATAAGAAGCTTCGTGTAGCGGTTGATGTGCTCATTCACTGTGCTCCCCTTCTTCACCTGAAACCAGTACAACTTACTCTTAAGCTGCAATCTTGACTCGATACTCTTGGTCAGATATTTCTTCTCAAGGGTTTCTCACAGATACTTCGCCGACGTCTCATGTTGCGTAAGATATTTTATGTCTTACGTTAAACATTAACGAATCAACCCATACGCAGACCTGTTCATCTTCTCCCACTCTTCATCAGTGGTCGTGTTTCTCTTCTTCTCTAGAAGGAGAGTATCCTCGAGGTTTGATGCATTCAGGGCATCCATAATCTCACATCTCCACATCCCAAAATTATTTGTGCCATTGAACTTCACTACGTCGATCCTCGGATGAGGATTCATGGTCTTAACTGAAGTAATTCCTTCTGTCATCTAGATTACTTGATCCTCTATCTATGCAGAAAAAAGTAACTGGAAATAGATCACTACTTCGATAAAAAATTAGATTTTTACCTTTTTCCTGAAACCCTAGATTGAGTTTCTCACCGGATCTACTCCACCAAAGATTCCTTGAGCACTCCTTGCGTCCTTCTTAGATCGACACACGATCCCACGAAAATGACTACCTCTGATCTGAGATCGACACACGATCTCCACCGAATCAGATCCTGAAGCCCTCCGAATCTCCAGAAAAATCCCAAGGGAAACCTGAGAAGCTCTGATACCACTTGTTACGCTATGACAACAACTAGAAGAGGAATCCTTGAACTCCCAAGCACGAAGAACAATCACCCAAAACAGCACAAACATCAAACACCAGATAAAGAACACGAAAACAACAATTTAACGAGGTTCAGCCTTGATGCCTACATCCTCGAGGCAATGGAAAAGAGATTTTATTGCTTTGGAAGATCAATTACAATGGATGCAGCTTCTCTGAGTATCAAGAGGGCTGCTATAATTCTTGGTTCTACAAAACCCTAGAAATCCTGTATATATACTACAGATTTCTAAATCAGTAAAAATAACCCGCACCCAACTGTCGGTCGACCGGTCGGTCGACCGACCCTATGCGCCGGTCGACTGGGCGGTCGACCGGGCCCCCAACAGAGAGTTAGGTCACTTCAATCGGTCGATCGGGCGGTCGATCGAGCTCCTTCCTTGTGCACGTTGTGCAGGTCGGTCGACCGGGCCGGTCGACTGATCTCCTGCTACTGCAGGACCGGGCCGGTCGACCGAACACCTGCTCCTGCTACTGTTGTGCTATTTTGCTGCTGCTTCTTCCTTCTTCTTCGTCGACGACTTCCTCGACGATCCCTCAACGATGCTTGTCGACTTCCTCGACAATATCCCCTCTCTTTCCAACACAAATCTATAGCATAAAAGTCTTTTTTTCGATGAGCCAAATCTAATCTTAAAGTGAGACCCTTACCTCTATTAAGACCTGAAAGGGAAATGAACACAACAGGGTGAGCTCGAAGGCTCGGTGAGAAACAATCAATTCACTTAATTTAATAAAACAATATGTGATGCACATGATGAAAATTCAGAATCTAATATATTCAACTTTTAAACTTAAGTATCAATGTATCAGTAACAATTTATACACTTATAACACAATAATCATACACAAATAATTTATATAAAACAGTATCACATAACACAATTATTCATAGAGTTATAATAACCCAGAACATACTCATTGAATGAAAACCACGTATTTCGCCTTATCGAAAACATATACTCCGTCTTTCCCCTTCCTCCAGCATGAACTGGTCCCTTCCTCCAGTATTTTGTAATTATGAGTAGAAAACACCGTCTTTCCCTCTCCCGGGCATCCATCAGTCCCTTTCTCCATTACATAACTATATAAAAATAGATGACATTGTCTTCCCCCTTTTTGGCATGCATCGATCCCTTCCTCCATACAAATATAAATATACACATCATCTGCATAAACACAACCATCACACAACCAGATGATTAACCTACCTCATGTATATGAATAAACTACACACACAATTATCATATAATCAAGTCATCATCACCATTTACCCATGTATAAGAATATACCCTATATAAATATAGTCACTACTTATATAAACAATACTGTAAGCTTCTCCAATAAGTGGGTTACTAATTAACCGATAAGTTCCACATCAATTTCTTCTTTAATTAAGTAATTATAAATCTTAATTTGATACAAGCTTTTGCATAAATTATTAAATATTCAAAATACCCATGAAAATTTCACTAATTTAGTATATACAACCATCACATACAATTTTACAATATTATTATTACTAATTAAACTCATATTCATCACTATTTAAGTCCAAATCTTACTGATTTAAGATTTAGTATACTCACTAGATTGCCGATCTCCGGTGATTGAATCGCCAAGTCACCTAGCCCTCACCTGAGATAATTCCTAGCGAAAAATTAAACTTGAATCAAGTTACTAATTATCAAAATCTCCAATCATAATTTGTTAAATTTGAGGTGTCCCTTAATGAAACTCGAACATGCGCACGAATTGCACGTGACCACGCCTTTGCGCGTGGTGGCCGAGATGAGGCAGACGAGGAAAGAGATGAAGAGAGAAATTTGCCCCTAAAAATATTCCAAATTTCTACACTCTTCCTAAATTGCCACATCACCTTCCGCTACATATTTTTAATATTAAACTATTAATTAGTGGAGTATATTTCTTGTATATGTATGTATATAGACACATGTATATACAATTATATTAATATATGTGCGTGTGAGTATACATGGAAATACACATACAATAAATAATTCTTGGATTATTTCATAATTATTTCAGAATTTATGTTAAATTAAACTCACAAAAATTACCGCACAAATTATTGAGAATCAAAATCGAAATTAGATTATAATCTTATGACAAAAACAATTTAGGTGTTACAGCTACTTTTGTGTGTGTGTATATATCTGTTTTTATGCTACTAATAAAAAAAATTGCAATTTATAACACTAATTATTGATTATCATCCCATAACCAGAGATTAAACTATAATCAAGATTTAATTGCATCAGGTGTTACACTGCAGAAAACAAATTACATGGCAGAAGATTCCTATAGAAAATCAATGGATAAGAGGATGAAAGTCTCTCTTGGTCCGCGTTATATACGCACAAATGATACACTCCTACCAGTTGAACCAATCTCCTTCTCTAACCTAGAGATATTCTAACCTAAAGATATAGTTATGATGTTGTAGGAGTAAATTCCCAGGAAAAATTTATCTACATTTCAATTTGTAACCTGGATTTAAGAGTAAGAAAAAAGACAACGCAAAGACACAGATTTTTTAGCGGAAATCTAATTTGAGAAAAATCACATAGAAGAGAAAGAGAGTTCACTATTTATAAAGGATTATAGTGAACTTAACAGAACTAAAACTATGATATGATCATAGGATACAGTGAAATTTAGACTTTGGAAGGCTATTTTCCGTACTCAATGGGAAGTATGATTGTGGATTTTTTTTTCTTTTCTTCTCTTTTCTCTTGATTGTTACCTGTCTTGTTTTTTGTCCATCTCCCAGTGTATATATACCTGGTGAGTTTTCATTGACAGTGCAGGTCATGCAGGTTTCATTAACCGCATGATTTGCACGTTGCGATTATCTCGTAATGGCTGAGATTATGCCCTTAATTGCGGGAGCGATTATTGCTACTTTCTGTAATAGTCAGCGCTGGAGTATGGATCGTTGTAACGTCTGAAACATAAGATGATCTGGCGACGTAACGGACTCCATAAATGTAGGTGAAAATCGATGGAATTGGTTGCAGTGGCCGCCCTACTCAAGACAGAAGAACTAATTCGATCGACGTTGTTCTCGAAAGGAAGAGTATCTTCGGGATAATCAATTCCTTGAGAGGAGGAACGGTTTCAGAAATAACCGAATAATGTTCTGTGGGGAGATGCTCTAATGCTTTTCATTGTTGGTGTTCTCGGAAGGCTATGATGACGGAGGGCACGTGTCTTGATCCTGACGTAAGTCAGAAATTAACCATCACAGATGTTATGAGCTACTTTCAGGACCTACTATCAATTTCAACAAATCATCCACCCACCCTATGAGTTTTAGACCCCTCAGTTTCCTAGCAAGCAGCAGAGGTTCCCCACTGTGCGCTGGGCTCATTGTCGTGCCCTTATTTAGGCCCTTCTCTCAAAGCCACATCACCCAGTCGTATGAACTGGCAACCGATTCTAGACAGACTTGATGGGCACATTTCTTCGTGAAGGGCTAGTCTTGGCCAACTCTGTCAAAGCATGCCCTAAGGGCAAGGAGGCCTAAACTGCTCAACGCTCACAACTCCTCTTTGGATCACTTTTGTCGCAGCTCGCTGCTACCATCATCATCGCATCATCGATTTGAAATCTATTATGAAAAAAGAACAATTACAAGAGTACAAGAGAACTAAGTTTCTCTCTCACCTCACACTGTCCCTTTCATCTTATTAATTCACATCTTTCAAATCACATCTCGTCTATCTATGAGACATTGCTATAAAGAAGCCCTAAAAATACTCATAACTCAGCGGTAGCCCATACCACTTAGTGATCCTGGCCCTAAAAGTCCATTGGGCAAAAAACCCGCCTGTTTGCTAAATCGGATATGAGACACAATTCAACAATCTTCACATTGAATTGAATTTGGTGAACCACACAACCTGGAAATTCTTTGTTGTTCTCATCATCCACTTCACAGAAGAACATGTTTTCGCACGACGCTTAAAAGTGTGTATCGTGTCTGTGTCGGACACGTATTAGACACTGACACTTGCATAACACTTGCGTGTCATATATCAAACACTCCAGATTTATGTTGGATTTTCACAAACTTATATGTCGGAACTGTGTCGGCTTTAAATAAAATATAAAGATGACATATTGTACTCCTTGAAACAGTATGTCTTTTAAATAAATATGAAAAAAAGGTGCTCTTCGACATGAGTGAACACTAGATAGTATGTTAGTAGATCATAAACACCTCACAAGTTAAGTGTGACATTGATTAGATTTTTTTTATTTATTTGAATTTATTACTTTAATAGAAGTTAGGGGTCGTACTCTTGAGGTTTATTGTGCTTTTCATTTTATTTTTAATATAACTCCTCCCAATCACTATGGATTTTAACATGTAGAGTCATATCACCATGTCCTTGTATTCTACATTTGAGGCATTTGTCATGTCTCTATGTTAGTGCCATGTCGTATCCATGTCCCTTGTTTGTATCCTTCTTTGCATCCTCTCTTTGGAATTCAAACAAGGCTTCACCATTGACTTCATGAAGAGCTCCCTAACTAGTACAGACCTCAAACAATGCTTCACCATCTCAGAGAGAGTAAAAACAAGAGGACTTCATAAAGGTAAGAAGACTTGAAACAAAAACGGATGGGGACTTCTGAATACTGCAAGACTTTTCTTCTCTTGGAATTCAAACTCCGCAACCACCAGGAAATGAAATCTGAGTCAAAGTTAGAATCTGATCATCTTTCAACCACTTTCTTTGGTTTTGTCCTGTAAAATAAATTCTCGGTATGGCTCGATGAATAGAACTCATCTCTTACAGAACATTATGGCCTCAAGTTTCATGATGAAAAGTTTCTCAACTCATGACACACTACCAGAGCATCCACTTCTCTTTCTATTTGGATCATGCCCACTCAAAACTTTTGCATTGACTGTTTGCTTTGCAAGGAAAAAATATTCGCAACATGACAGATTACTCGTAGGCTTGGCTTTTCTGCAAATAAATGGTGCCGGATCCTTTTATTGCAAAATCTTGATTGACAACTGATCAGATACTGCCGCACATTTTTACTGTGAAGAACAAACTTTCCTAGGGACAAGAATCATCTTTTTTTTTTTTTTTCTCTTCTTCATAAAAACCAAGAATGTGGCTTACGATGGTTTTATCATTTGTAACATAGACCTAGAGATACACCTGTCCGACGAGTAGAACATATCAATTTAAGGCAAGTTAAAAAAACGCGGGGGGACCGAAGAAAACATGATGGAAGTAATACGAAAGATATAGAGGCTAAAGGTGTTAGTGAAGGCATATTGCTCGATAGGAATGAGTGGAGAAAGCTGATCCATGTGCCAAATCCGGTATAATTCTCTTTTGGTTCATGTAGCCTACCCAAATACTTGGGACAAATGGCTTAGTTGTTGTTGTAGTTTCTTTCCTGCAAAAACTTGAAGCAATTGTTGCAACAGCCACATTTTCAGTAAACCAAACGATAAGATCAAAAATTGCTTCAAGTGAAATGGATCTTAGTCCTCCAACACAAATTGGAATGCCTTCACGGGGACGGTAAATGCCCCGAGGATTAATATTGCATAATAAAACAGTTATCAAAATACTACACATTAAAATGCTGTAAAACAAATGAACCATCACCTGGCACATCCTAACATAGTTGTAAACAGACATATATCATTATGATAATCACATTTACACCTTAAATTAGCCTACACTTAGTGCTGACTGCTGAAACAACCCTTGTTCAACTGATAGCAGGGCAGAGTAAGCATTTTGGCAACCATTCCTGAACCGAAAACTAATAAAAGCAGAGTTTATCTTTGATCAACACTATTGCAGCAAGGACCTCCCAACAAAGCACTGGCAATAAAATTAAGCAGACAGCAACAAGCGTATGTTAAGTGTCGAGTTGGAGCAAGGGCACTGGAAATCTTATATGAATGATCAAGATTTGTGCTCGAGTGTTGTACAAGAGATTCATTCCTGAGGTTAGCAAGACCTATCATCTATGATACATAAAGAATATACGTAGCTGTGGTGGAGCAGCAGCCAAATACACAGGCCTGTAGATTCTCTATGTGAAATTTTACAAGTTAAAGAATATATGTATATTTTACGCATATATATCAGCTAAAACCGCATATAAAATTAATGAGAATAGGGGGGAAAAGAATTGATATGAATGAATATGAATCGATGATGCAGCACGGCACAGGAGGACCCAAAAAAGAATTGATGATTTACTGGTGATGAGCCAACTCAACCAAATCCATGGAAGCCACTTGAGCAGTAGTTGGAAAGTTTGGGTAGCTTTAACATTGCAATAATCCCACCTGCGAGGGAAAATAATGAAGCTAGGAAAAAGGCGGGGATGTTTCCTCCTCCAAAGAGAGCATCCCAGGGCCCCGCGCCAATCGAAACAATCATCTGCAAGAGAATTGCACATATTTAAAAAGTAATATCCAACAACTACAAAAAGCTAAGGTCACTGTCCATTAAAAGGTAATCATACTTGAAGAAATGCTAATAATATACATACTGTTGAACTACCTTAGGTACTGTATGAGAAATGCCAATATGAAACATTAACTATCTTAGGTACCCTAATGAATTGAACTATACTTTAATTTATCTGCTTATAAACTGTTGGGTGCATAAGGAGAAATATATTGAATAAAAAACGTCTTAAGAAATAGTTGGGTCTCAGGATGAAATTTAGCTCTAAGTTGGAATGACATAATTTGCACAACATAAGCAGAAGTCATAAACAAACCTGAGGAATGACAATTGCCAAATTTAACACCCCAGTAGCCAAGCCTGCAAAATGCAAATCCATTGATGTTAAGAATTAAAACTGAAAAGAGATATTAAGAAAGATCAATAAGAGAGAAACCTTGTCCACCCCCTGTACCAGCCGTCAACTCTGCAGTCACAGAAAATGGAACGCTATATGTAATCTGCAGCATGTGGAAAGTAAGAAGATGATTACATTTTGAGTAATAAATAGGCAAGAAAGAAAGGTGATCAACGTGAGAATTGATACTTACTGCCAGAGGAAATCCAAGAAGTGAAAAAATAACCAAAGCTGCAATCTTAATAGCCTTGTTAGCTCCAAGTACATGTTGAATCCCATCAGAGTAATCACTGACGGACAAAAAACTTATGATTGTTGTCGCTGCCATGCAAACAAACACAATAAAATTGCTCATTGCCCATACTACTTTTGAACCCATTCTCCGACACATTGGATCAATAAGAAAAGAGCTAATTCCAAGAACAACCTGAAAAGTAGAGTAATTTATTTAGGTAGGGGAATCGAAGTATAGCTAAATCTGAAGTAAGATGATTACTCCTGAGTTCTCACCGAATTCAATAGCAAACCAAATGCACCTTCTCTGACACCATTTTGATAAGCATCACTTTCAGATGGATTCCCTTTAGGATCCCCATGATAAACTTCACGCCCCATCCAATCAGTGTCAAAGAGGAAGAAGGGAAACCACGACGTCTGCATTCAAGAAAATAATGGATGTTATATAAGTTCATTAAAAACAGGACGATACAATAGACAGCTATCATTAAGCATTAACAGCCATCATAGAGAAAACCTACATCATATGAATATAGAAAATGCATACAGTTTAACATAAGAAGAAACAAGCAAATCACTTAATGAGGGATGGATGTCTGGTGTGTTTCTTTGCTTTGCTTTGCCTCTCTCTCTCTCTCTCTCTCTCTCTCTCTCTCTCTCTCTCTCTCTCTCTCTCTCTCTGTGGTGGTGGGGTTTTCTTTTTTCTTTTGTGTGTGTGTGTGTGTGTGTGTGTGTGTGTGTGTGTGCACGTGTGTGGGGGTGTGGGGGGGACTTTTTCCCGCACCTTCTTATCAAAGAGAAGACAAGAGCAATAATAATAAATAAGTGAACTAGTCAGACAAAAATAACATGCACAGTTTACAAACATAAGGAGACACACATGACAAGTCACATTGGAAGTTAAGTGTTTCATACCCAAGTAAGAGCCATTACAAGTAGCACCGAGTGCATGCCAGGGGGCAAATGCCTTAAGCTAGTTAAGAGATTAACTAGAACGGCTGATGGTCCATCAAAGGCCTCGGTTTTATCATGTTCAACATTGGAGTCAAAACCCGAAGGACGATCAGAATTCGCTTTGCCGGTCACTTCAATTTCAACATCGTGACCATTCTCTAGCTTCCCCGTGGTTGTCTGTGTTAGTCCATGCCCATGTTGCTGAGACTCTTTTAGTAAGGGTGCAGAATCGGATGAGTGCTGTGCAGCTTTTGCTTCTAAAGGAACTTCTTTAGCAAAGTATAGAGTCACAGACATACAAAACATGAGGAAGACCTGCACTTGTCACAAGCATTTTCCAGAACCGCTGCCGAACAAACATAAAGAAATCGTCCTTGCATAATATGCAATGATCTATCTATGAGATCTTACTACGAGAATGAATCCTAAAAAAGCTTCAGCAATGGTAACTACATAATCATTGATAGCTCATTTCAACATAATGAATAAAACCAACTTTTATGATTCAACTGACGGCCTATTAGTCATACAATCTAATAAGCTTCCAACATGCAGCAGAGGTTTTAGACATGAAGCATGTAATCCTACTGAGCCATTGAGTACAGAAAATTCACATCTAGTAAGACAACCTTTACATGTTTATAGTAAATGTTTGCAATAGCAGAATTCAAAGACAAGTACAGCCTAAGGGAGTCTAGCCAATAGTGTTTACAGTATGATGCATCAATGACAGATACTGTAATGGGTACCAATGGCACAGATATTGTTTACACGACATTAAGATTCCAAACTATGATCTGTGAGGATGAACCCCATTATCTTAGAACTTAGAACCCACTGAATAACATGTCTTTTTCTTTGTAGACCTCTAGAATTCTTTCCAGTAAAAGATAACACTGCAACAGTTAGTCCTAGGGGTGCCACCGGATACGGATTATCCGCGGATATCCGCATCCGAATCCGCCTCTAATCCGGATACGGATATCATTTTTCACATCCGTCAATATTCGTATTCGTATCCATATCCGAAAGATAGGTGCGGGTACGGATATGGTAAACGTAATATCTTATTCGTATCCGATTCGATATCCGAATGTTGTGTGCTTCATAATGATATCGGTATGGAGGAGACTATTCTTCAATAGAATAAGGCATTAAATTTGATATTTTGAGTTGGTGAAAAAGTAATAGTGAAAAGTATCGATTCTTGCAAGAGCACCACAAGATATTTGAGTATTTCGACATCAACCATGGCATCCGAATCGGCATTTAGCACCGGAGGACGTGTAATTTATTGTTATAGAAGTTGAATGACAATGAATATGATGAATGTATGATATGTACACAATAATATCATAGTATGTATCACATTAATATTGTAGTAGATGAGATAAAAAGTAATATAAGTATTTCTGTTTAATTATTTTTAACCATATCCATTTTTTACATATCCGATTAGTATCCGCATCCGATCCGCTAATATCCGATTTATATCTGATATTCGATTTTAGCGGATACGGATATCATTTTTTCACATCCGCCAATATCGTATCCGTATCCATATCCGAAGTTGGGTGCGGATATGAATATGGTAGAGGTAATATCCGATCCGTATCCGATCCGATGGCACCCCTAGTTAGTCCATACAAAGGAGACCAGAAATGAGGCCAAGAGTCAACAATGTTAATCTAGACTTGATATCCGAAATTGCAGGGTCTTTCTTGCTTCATGCAGCAAATGGTAATTAAAACTGTACCGGGTAAAGGTGACCAGGAGGACTATATTGTACTGCAACACGTACATTTTGTTGCTTGCAAGTTAGTAGAGACGAAGGTACATGACTTATAACTACCTCACATGCCATAAAAGAAGAAACTTTCAACATCAACACAAGTACTTGAAACTTCTGCCATAAAGCGACCACCTGACAGGATACAGTTGGGTTTTTTTTTTTTTTCTCTCTCTACTTTTTTTTTTTTTTTTTGTGCGAAGGAAGCTATGATCGTGTGAGCAATAATTCTATAAGCTGTTATCTTTGCCGAGGAATCACGTGAGCAATATTTCCACATGCTGGTATCTTTTGCCATAGTTTCTTCATAAGTTTATATAATAGTTTTCAGCCAGTTATAGATGGAGCTAAATATGCAATTTAATAGGCTATTATAGAAACACAGGTCCATTGGTAAAGCAAGAACTACCACAGCAACTAAAAATGCTGCTTTCAAATTTGCACACGCTTCACAGCAAGCTTTAGTTCTCAAAAAAGGGAACCACCTGTACAAGATTGACCAGATGATCCAATTAGTTGGAAGCACTATGAAGTAGAAACAAAATGCCAATAAATAAAGCAGGCCCCTTAGAGCTTCCAAATATAGAAAATGTTGAATCGCACATACCTTGGAGAAAATGGTTTCCAACAAATAAGGGAACAGATGTTTCAAGTTTTTGTATATATAGAAAAAAATGAAGCATGTGTTGTATTGAATCTGATATTCCACCTTTCATGCAACTCATAGATCAACTCATTTTCTCCCAAGAATCTCTAAGGTTTTATGTCCTGATCATATCATCACTCTTTGTGGAGTTCAAAGGTTGAAATATTTAGGTAGCAACAAACTTAATCTGACAAGAAAAGATGTGTGACATCATAAAGCACCAATCGAATGTGAAGTGGGAGGCTAGGACATTTGGCAATGTTGATATAAAATGTGTTCCAAAAGATAATCAGACCTTGCAAAATGAGTGGAGATAGTTGAACATCAAGATAAAGTTCCAAGAGAGGATGTGATAACGATATTGAAGCAATAAATAGGAAAACAAGTCAACTGGAAATATAAATATAAAATGAGGACTATTAAGCAAAATTAGGACAGGAGATAACACAAAACATCATTTAGTTGGATAAGTGGAAAGTAGCGAGATATCATATGGCTAACAAGAAACTAAAAGGAACTTTGATCTGAGATATAAGGAAAATTATGCATAATCAAGCAAGCTTTTGCAGTCTAATGTCAATTCCCAGGCCATAACGAAGTTCTCAGGCGTGTGAGAGAAATGATAAAGATTTTTCAGTTGCGACTATTCTACAAACCTCATGTGTCAACTGAAAGTGATCGAGAAAACTTAAGAAAGATGAAGTCCCTGGAGATTTGAAAGGGGTCATCTACTAACTATAGAAGAGTTTTAAGGTTGAAAACAAAAAATATACGAGGTTGTGAGGCCATTTTCCTTCAAGCTGATTTTATTAGTTTTATAGTCAAGCAGGCCTGGTCATAGATTTTTATAACCCTATTCATTCTCCCTCTAGGGTTCTACAATTGGTATCAGAGTTTGGTACTTATACATATAGGCTTACCATCCTTAAGATCGATCCTATAAATTCTTGTAGCAATTATGAGTTGCCGGAGGAGAGATCTAACAATAGACCTTCTTTATTCAATGGAACAAATGCATATTGAAAAGCATGAATGAGGATTCATATTCACTCTATCGATTGGAGGATATGGAGAATGATAGAAGATGAATAAATTCCTCCCACTATACTAGATGGTGAGAAAGTTGTAACTAAGCCTTGTTCTTAATGGGACGATAAAGGTTTTGTTATGGTTAACCTTAATTCCAAGACTATAAGTTGCATCGTTAATGGCTTGACTTGTAGTCAGTTCCACAATGTCATGAACGTTACTAATGCTAAGAAAATGTAAAACTATCTTGAGGTTACCCATGAGGGAACAATGAGATTAAAAATAGCAAAATTAACATCCTTACACGAGTTTGAATCCATTAGATTGATATCTAATGAGTCGTAATAGGTTCAAGGCCATCACCAATAACCTTCAATCACTTGGGAAAGTGATCACTTGCTTTGAGATGAACAACAAAGTTCTAAGATCTCTACCAATAGAGTACAATAACATCCTCAATCCTATTGAGATCTACAAAGACACCAATATTATGCCTTTCCAAGAGTTGATTGGAATCTTGAAGAATACAAAGATCAAGATGAATCTTCAAAAGAAAAGAAAGCAAGAAGATGCTATGCAAGTCAAGAAGAAATGTGTTGCTCTCAAAGGGACACAAGATGATTCCTCAACCGAAGATAGCACAAATGAAGATGATGAGGAGCTTGCCTTTGTTATTAAAAAGGCAAACAAACAAAATGATCAGAAGGAAGTTCTATAAGAAGAAAGGATCATGCACGCCAAACTCCAAAAGAGATGAATCTGGCTCTTCAAATTGCTCTGAGTGCAACAAACCAGGGCACGTTACGGAGGATTGCCCGTTATTGAAAGATAAGCCAAAGAAGTTCAAGAAGAAGAAGGCACTTTATGTTGGTTGGGACGAATCAGAGCCAAGCAACTCCGAAAATGAAGAGAAAGGCCAAGAGGCTAACTTAAGTCTCACCAACTCAAATATTTGCTTCATGACAAATGTAGATGAGGTAACTATTGAAGATTGCTTAACTTTAGATGAGGTAACTATTGAAGATTGCTCAACTTTAGATGAAGTAGAAGACGCATATGTTGAACTTGTTGAAGATTTCAAAAAACTTTCAAAAAGATTTACTTCTTTGAAAAATAAGCACGCATCTTGTCCTTCTATTTACAAAAATATTTTGAAAGAGAAAATGATCTTTCAAAAATTGTTAAACTTGAGAGTGAAAATCATGAATTGAAAATGAAAATGAAAAATCTTGAAAATATTGCATACATTTCTAGTCAACACAATGCACAACTTTTGTCTGGCAAAATAGGGTCTGGCTCGGTAGAATTGGAACATCAAAAACATATTTCAGCAGCTGGGTTTTGATTATCAGAAAAAGAGAAGGCAGTCCAAGAAATGGTCTAGCAGCAGCAGTGAGGATCTTCAGCAGAGTGACAGCAATAGCAGCAGCACTGATGAGATTCACATGAGTGCAGAACCAGAGTGGGTGTTGGCAACAAGGCAAAGCAGCCTGCAGCCTCCTCTTCTCACACCCATGTCACCATATCTGCTTCAAAGAGAGCCTCCTCAAAATGACCCTGTCTCTAGCAGCCTTATTCAGCTCCTCCTTCAGCCATTTCACTTCTATCTAGGTTAGTCCCTCTTTCAGTTGACTTCACTGGCAGATATAGACTTAAACTTTGAAAGTTAACAAATCTTTTGGTTTGTACTTTTACTCTCCTTTGTAACAGACACACACTCCTGCACTTCTTTTTCACCTGTGCACTAGCACTCAACTTAGTTGTTTTTAGTTTCTTTTTTACTCATTAGCTCTGATTTTCTGATTTTTACTTTGCAGTTTTCCGGTTTACGATTCTTGACAGTTTTAAGATCTAATTTGCTGATTTTCTGTCACCCCCATGCATGCTTTAGTTATAGTTTTTTTTGTTGATGTCAAAGGGGAGAAATTATAAGCAATTGGTTGTTGTATGGTATGGTTTTTGTATGGTATGGTTTATGGTTTTTGTTTGCAGTTTATTTTTTTGGGGGGACATTTTATTGATTACTTGTTTTGATCACTTGTTTAAGTGACTGACTAGAACAAATACTCTGATATGGAACCGACGAGGACAAATATATATCAGATGTTCTGATGTTCTAATACATTGGATTGGTATACTCATAAGAGCAGATACATACTAATTAATACATGCAAATGAGACAAAATTGTGGGATATTTGAGTCTGATTAAAGAAATCATTCTCATAGAAATGATATGCAAGCTTATGTGTGTATTTTATATTTGGATTGAATATGTGCACTTGTCATCTCAGTATATCTGAGATAAGTTGGGTATAATATGCATCTGTGGGTCGTCTATAGTGTCTTAAACAGGGGGATTTTATGCTTACTGATTTTTCTGGCACAATGGAACAGTCCCCTGGAATAATGGCAAGTAGGCGGAGTTCTCTGTCATAATGGTATAAAATCCTTCATTCCTCCTATTTCTTGCATTTATATATTACCCAATCAATTTATACATTGTCATCCAAAAAGGGGGAGATTGTAATTCTAAGGATTTTGATGATGTATATTAAACTATAAATTAATAACTAATGAGTTTGCGTTTGTAGTTTTGTCTTATTACAGGATAAGACAAGCATGAAGAAAGTTAGATGGAATCAAACTATAATTATCAAATCTAAATTAAGAATGAAAGAAAAATCAAACTCCAATTATTCAAACTACAACAAATCTAAATCAAGCTAAAAGAGCCAATTGGAGCAAAATGAAAAAAACTTCAACTTTCATATCTATAGGATAATTTACAAGTAATTATTGCGTAATATTAATTCTCTGACATTTCAATACATCATTAGCTTTTTCCATTTTCCTATCTTTGACCTTTCATGAAATAGATACAATCATATATATTTTATCTTTTATATATATATTTCAAACTACATCTATCTACCAAAATTCTTTGTTATCTATTTTTATTCTTTTTATTGGTAGATTAGCAGATGTCATGATTAAATAAACTTTGATTTATTTACATCGTATGATATCACAAAAATTATTATTCAATCTTTTGTCTCATTCTATTATAAGCTTGGCTGGCAGAGAGAAAACTTTCCTCTTTTGATTCAAATACTCTCATCTTTCTTAGGCTTGCATGGGTTGTACTATACAAGTCAACTCTCATCTCATCATCCCATGTGTCTTATCTTTTGTTTCTTGAAAGGCCACCTTTATTTTTTTTGTCATGAGCATGTTGTATTGTCTTTTCAAAGAGAAAAAGTCTCATTCCATTTTCAACCTACAATAACCATAATTCAGACCATTGCAAGGTTTTTAATCCTTTAAAAATACCTTGATGTACCCCTCTTTTTCTCCTCATGTCAAAACAGCTTGCAGTTGCATTTATGGTTGTCGAATTTCTTCTCTCTTCTGCAATTCACAACAAACATTTAATGTTTAGCAGCTCCCTTCTCTTTAGCTCAGATCTGAGCCTAATGGATAGCATTTGGGTGTTGGATTGAAACTCATATATATTTCTTGGCATTGAATATGAAGAATACAACACTTGACAGAATTAATTTTTTCAAGCTACTCAAAGTGCAAAAACAGTGAACAAGTCCTCTCTCCTAAGCTTAAATCTTCAAGCATTCATTGCTTTTCCTGAGATCTATTTTTTGAGAAATAAAGAAGTTGTTGAGCTATTAATTTGTATCGCTTTCCCTTCATTTCTAAAGTATTGATTAGAGAATCTCTAAATTCCTTCTTCAATTCCTTTAGTATTAATTAGAGAATCTCCAAATTTCTTCTTCAATTCCTTTTGAATTCTCTCCTCATTAATTCTCTTGTTCAAAGAATCAATAATTGAGAATTTATTGTTACTTTTCAATTACAATTAGAGCCTCCATTGCACTTTCTTATTTGAGAATTTGCGAGCTTTATTTGAGTGCTAATTTATTATTGAGAAAACAAAAATCACTTTGTGGACTTGTGTACCCTCTTGGTGTAGAGGAGAAAGTCCAATCCTAGGGAAGGAGGTTGGCGGTTGATTGCTCTTCAAAGAGAAGAGTGAAGATCAAACTCTTAGTTAGAGTGTTGGCATTGTAATCCTTTGTTTCGGGTTGAAAGCATTTAGTGGATTTGAAATCTTAGAGAAGAGGTGGTGGGTGCAGGAGATTCCCGAACCATCCTAAAATCTATTGTGGTGTATGTTGTTTAACAGTTATGGCAGGATGTCAGTCTACTGATAGAATGCTGATATGAACTATAGATGGACCGACAAAATGCTCCAGCAAATGTAATAACTAAAAAACAGCAAATAACAATGAATATATGTAACGTGCAACAGCAATAATCAAAAGTAAATTGTGAGAGAGGAAGGCAAGAGATTTTAAGGTGGCTCGGGAATCTCCTATGTCCACCACCTAAAGACCTCTTCTGTAGGATTTCAAATCCACTAAATGCTTTCAACCCTAAGCAAATGATTATAATGCCAACACTCTAGCCCAAGAGGTCTTTACTATTCTCTCTGAAGAGCAATCAACCGCCAACCTCCTTCTCTAGGAGTTACACTAAGAGAGTACACAAGTTCTCAAAATGATTTTGTTCTCTCAGCGATAAATGAGAACTCAAATAAAACTCGCAAATACTCAAATAAGAAAGTACAATAGAGATTCTAACTGTAATTGAAGAGTAACAATAAATTTTCAATAATTGGCACTTTGAATAAGAGAATTTATGAAGACAGAATCCAACAGAAATTAAAGAAATTTAGAGATTCTCTAATCAATACTCTAGAATGAGGAAAAGAGATAAGAATTAATAGCTCAACAACTTCTCTGTTTTTAAAAGAATAGATCTCAAAAAGCAAAGAACGCTTGAAGATTTAGGCTCAAGAGAGAAGACTTGTTCTTTGTTTTTTTCATTTTGAGTAGCTTAAAACATTAATTCAATTAAGTGTTGTATCCTTCACATTCATTGTCAAAATATATATATATTTTTAAAGGATTAAAAATCTTGCAACGGTCTGAATTATAGTTGTTGTAATCTGAGAATTAAATGTGATCTTTTATCTTTTAAAAGATAAAGACAATATGCTCATGACAAAAAAAATATGGGTGGCCTTTCAAGAGACAAAAAGACAAGGCACATGGAATGGTGAGAAGAGAGTTGATTTGTATAGCACATACCCATGTGGGCTCTAAGAAAGAGAGAGTATTTGAATTATTTCAATAGAGAGAAGCTTTCTCTTTACTAGCCAAGCTCATGATAGAATGAGACAAAAATTGAATAATAATTTTTGTGGTATCATGAGATGTAAATAAATCAAAGTTTATTTATATATGACATCTTCTAATTTACAAATAAAAAAGAATAAAAATAGATAATAAGAAATTTTAGTAGAAAGATGACTTTGAAATAGATATATAAAAGATGAAAATATATAAGATCATATCTATTTCATGAAAGGTCAAAAATAAGAAAATGAGAAAAGTTAAGATTGAATTGAAATGCCAAAGTATAGAGATTCAATGTTACTCAACAATTACTTACAAATTATTCTATAGATATGAAAGTTTGTTTTTTTCCATCTTTCTCCAATTGGCTCTTTTAGCTTAATTTAATATTGTTGTACCTTGAATATTTGAATCTTGATTTTTGTTTCATCCTTCATCTAGATTATAACTTAGATTCCATCCAACCTTCTTCGTGCTTGTCTTATCAGTCTTATCTTGTAATAAGATAAAACTACTGACACAAACTTATCAATAGTTAATTTATAAGTTGATACACATCATCAAAATCCTTGAAATTACAAGATTGAGATCTTAAGAGGAATGTGATTAAAAGTAAAAAAGGAATACAGCAGGCATGGGGAAGACCCAACATTACTGAAATGTGATTAATGAGTTGACAGAGACTAAAAATGGGTTTGGTCTACACATTGGCTAGGAAGAGATTCTGCAGCCAGTTAATTTGATGGAGAAACTGGGGCTGTGAGGAAGCAATCATATTGTCTCCATAAGCCTTTTGGTTTAACTTCTGTCCTAACACGTTAAATATTGACAAGATGGAGTGTGAACTAGGGAGCGTTTCCATTTTCTAAATGGACGTAACTTTCCAAGTGTTATCTCAGCCTGAAGAGACTGAAGAAATGAAAAATCATTAAAGATTAAATGGTGTAAGTTGAGAGCAATGTGGTGAATTCGTCTTTAAGTCGATGATCTGCGGATGAATGGCAGAAATAAATTTCTTTTGATACTTTCGAAGATGCCTCTCCCAGATTTCCTAATCGAAAGATATTGTCGCCTTGTTTTATTTGGAGGGGAACCTTAGGCTTTCACTTTATTCCATGCTATAAAATCCTACAAACAAGACTAATTCTTTTTTGCTTCAGCTTCATGAAGATATAATTTGATTTGTGTTTCTTCCTATCTTCTGATCAAGAGATTACTTTTTAATTCATTTGCTGCTCATCTATTAACAAACACACTCTGCAGGATTTGTTGCACGTGTCCAGAATATCTGTGATTCTCCCGCATATTGTCCTCAGTTAAAGTTAGTTTTAACTTCAGAATTGACAAACTACACTTGTCAACCATCGATAAGGGAGATCAAATAGAATTAAAATCCAGATCACGACCAATTCGCGATCACTGAAAGCGAAAAACAACATGACATAAATATAGATCATCATATTCCACCTTACATAGATTGTTACCTAGCCTCCATACTAGATTCCCAAGGGATCTTCATCCACCAACTGACATACGCAGGCCCATTACCAGCTAACCTCAATAGAATTACAATATGTGCAGTGTACATTATAATACACCATAAAACGCTAATAGGAATCAAATAGTAGCTCTTCTGAATGGCAGGCCAGATTAAAAAAGGTTCTAATGGTCCATTATGTGACCGCAACAGCCATTCAAAGAGAAGATGAAGTCGGGGCACTAACTCTCACTCACTGCCAATCGGTTTTGCAGCTGCCTTCTGACAGTGTCACTGCTCGCCACCACTTTCCATATTCACATGCTCATTCCCCCCCACCCCCACAACAACCCCTATTCACATCATCATGAGCTTGCAACTTGCAAGCGGTGGGAGCGGCTATGGCAAGCTTTGTTTGCAATTGATCTCGTTTTCTCCCTTTTTCCTCCTCTTTTTCTACTCTTTTTTCCTCCACTTCCACTTCCTCTTTTCCCTTCCCAACAGTCGCTGCCAAAAAAGCCACACATGTATCACGTAGTATGTGGCTCCATATGCATATTGTGACATACTCAATTTTACAACATTGCCAATAATGAAGCATAAATTATTCCTGGACCAGTACAGTGTGCCACCCCTAGGGCCAAATGAAGTTGCATGGTGAGTAGAAATAAAGTCAAAGCGCGGACCCAAAAACATCTAAACATTCTTGACCCGGTGTGCAAGAAACATGAACCATCACCTTGGTGAGGGATAGAGATTTTCGCATTCAACCTTTGTGTTCTTTCAAGTTCAGGCGTTCAGGTGTTAAATCTCACCTATTTTTTCAGCAATGAAATGAAAACCTGGACTCTAGTTTATAAAGGACACAAAAATGCAACATAGAAAAGAATTTATTTCCAACATACCTTTGCCACTGTCCACTAGCACCAGCTGAATATCCCAGAATATTTCCGAGAGCCATCCATGAGCAAAATATTGCATTTGCAGAATTACACTGATCAGGGCCTATCACAGAATATTCAGCATCAAATTTTATTTAATATCGAGTTTTATTGCAGATAACTGTTTCTTAAAGATGATTCATGATTCTTAACTCATTGTCAATTTACCCTGCATTAAGCTGAAAAACTCACCTGAGAGATCAGCCAGAAGAGCCCGTGCTGGACCCTACAAGGAAACACACAAAAAGGCTGTAAGAAATGTTGATGATTTAATATGCTACTTCAGCTACTGGTAACTAAAAAATATTACAGTGCCTCATCATATACGTAACATGGAAAACTAAGCTACGTGCATCAACTTTGAAAGAAACTTACTTGCACTGTATTGTTAGCAAGATCCAGCATCCAAAAGCCAAGAATAAAAGTAGCAGCTGCTCGCCATCTGGGACCTTTATAAGTCCTATTCTCATATAGCAAACTATGTTACTAATTTAGCCTTTAAATCCTGTTTCAGAGTAGAGGATAAACAAAATTACATGCAATCTTCATCAGTATCTCCTAGAAGGTGTCCAACGTCTGCAGCAAAACCAATTAATGTGACCTAGATTACAAATACAATAGATAAATCAGAACAAAGACAGTATGAAACAAGTCGAGGAGAAACAAGTCTTGAAATACAACACTCACAGCAAAAGAAATCATGATGCATCCAGCCAAAATAAATGGCCGTCTCCTTCCTAATTTTAAATGACATTTATCGCTCCAAATACCAACACAAGGTTGAACCTGGGTACAATAAACTTCAATTAGGCACATTGATATTTAAAGAGGCTTCTGTTAGACATTGATATATTTCCATGCAGTTCGTGACCACATATCAACATAATGTAAGTGTTAATAAGGGTTGTTACAGGTGGAGTTACATATTTGTAAGAAAGTTAGTCACAAAGTGAAATAACCTGAGAATAAACTATAAAGCAAAGCCTCTAATATCATTTCCGTAGAGCTGAATTGGGTCTCCATCGACCCCAAAAAAAAAAAAAAATGAAACTTTATCTGTTTGAAAATTTTAAAGAATAAATAATCAAATTGCCTCATTTATCAGAATCAACTTCCGCATTCATCTTACAACCTAGAAATTCATCAGTGTTATAGAAGTTAGCTAATGAAGTCAACACTGGGGACTAGGGAACCCACACACACACACACCCCACCCGCCCACACCCCAACACCAAAAAAGAAAAAAGAAAAGGAAAAAAAAAAAACAGAAATCCCCGCAATGGCCATTTTTCAGATCTGCCTCCCAGAAATGTTGTTCAAGACTAAGGTGGGAAAGAAAAAGAAATAGACGGACAAATGTGACCTTGAATTGGTAAAGTAACAGCTATTGTCAAGGAAAGAAAACAAAATTTGAAGAAAGGAGAGTTGAAAGGACAAGATAAAAAGTGAGATGGGCTCCAAAGGTGCTCCTCCATTCCAACAGAAGGGAACAGAAGCAACATAAGGCTGATTTTACAAATCCTCTTAACCTTAATTCCATGTAAAGCCGCCCAAAAAATGTGCAAGAAGTTATATAGATTCTTACCTCACAGAATAATACAAATTACATTCTCCAAACTCATTAAGTAAATTCTCTACAATTTGTACCAGATTAGTTAGGTATACTGTTGTAGGTACAAAGCTGGACCATAGAGGGTCATATTCATGACTAGAATTTGAATGAAGAAGTCAAGGAAATGCATGTGCATCTATAATTTTACAGAGATGAATTGTTGAGGTTATAAATCATATATTATGACACAAAATACGCAAAGTAAACTAAGGCCTGGCATAGACCTAAAGAAATGCTTCAAAACATAAAAATACATGGAGCAGAGAACAGCCTCCATTTTGAAACTGTACAAATCCAGATTGAAATTAGAAGAGGGTGTTGCTATTCATCAAACTTTGTATCCACAACAAACAAGAGCCAGGCAATTGAATCACATTCAGAGACTCAGTTAAGACAGTACTATGAAAATCCTAGGTCCCATCAAGGCATGCAGAGAGTCAATGCATATTAAGACACAAAATAATGAGATTGTAGCTTCACACAAACAAGAAAAAAGAATGGAAAATGAATTATTAATGACTTACTATTAATCCTGTAATAGGTCCACATAGCCAAATGAATGAAGAAAAGGCATGCTGGATTCCTAGTGTCTGCAACAGTGGAAAAAAATTATGGTCAAGGAAAAAAGCAGTTTCTAATATATCAGAGAAAACACAAAGTTTAACGTAGAGTAGAACTGTATATCAAGGTACTGAAAAGGAAAATAAGAAACAAGAGATGACCATCACTAGCAATCTAAACAATGCAGAGCATTCAGTTTCTTGCAGAAAAGCAACTAAACAGATTATCAGTCTACTAATATAGAAGTACAAAACAGAGCTGCCATCATATTCTCTCCCAGCTTAATTAGTTTTCTGGTTTCCAAATTCTTTGCATTCATATTTGATTTATACACTTCTTGTGTTATTATCGGTTGATTTAAATTTTGGGCCTAAACCCAAACCCAAAATCTCAAACTTGCTTTCATCATCATCTAAGCTTTTTCCAATTAAAATGGGTCAGCTATGTGTTAGGATTTTGCTTTATTTTTAAGAGAAGATGATGGTCTAAGAAGATTCAATCGAGTTGGAGAAGACGATTGCTTGAAGCCGAAGAAGCAAATCAAGGTAGAGCAGTTTCTTTTTTAGGCGCTTGCGAGTTTCCTTTTTTGGAGAAGTGCGAATATGATTCAGAATCTATTAAATGAAAGTTTGTTTCTAAAATTTGAAGGGTCTAAAATCTTTCTAGATCAAGGAGATCAACTCCTAATAGGATTGATCAAGATTATTCAAGTGTCCAATGGTCAAGATCATCTCATAGTCCAAATAGAAGTCGTATTGTAAAATTTTATAAATAAAGGTTGTAACCCAGCACTGTAAATTGTGGAGAACATTAAAAATCATCTTAAAGAAGAAGATCGAATGAAGCTAAGAAAGAGCAAGATGAAGGTGCATAGAAAGAAGATATACTCTTATAATTTAGGTCTAGATTCAAGGAAAAGATGAATACTCTTATGGGATCAAGAGGATGGTTAGATCTGTGTGTATCAAGTTTGTTAATAAAGCTCTCTCAAGTTCTCTCCCCATGAACGTAGGCCAAGTTTGAACGAACCACATTAAATTCTTGTGTTATTGTTTGTTATTACTCTTTTGTCTAAGTATTGTTAGTTTGCTTTACAATAGCTTTTCTTTTGTAAGTATTATCATATTGTCAAGTTTCACAAACGTCGATCCTGGGAGGTTACAATTGATGCAAGAGCACCAATTGTATCACAACACTATGGAGCACAATTATGCAAATGAGAACGATCACACAACGCTCTGACAAAATCTTAGCACAAGATCAACCGTCCAAGTTAATGTCAAATTCTGAGCAAGGAAACAGTGGATAGAGAATGTCCTGCCATCAAACCCCGCGTATAGAAAAATTAATCTTATTAATTACACAATTTCACACAGCTGAGGAAAAAATTCTCCAAAAGATCATCTAGACTAGGAGAGATGGGAAGGATGATAGATTTTGCAACAGGGAATTGTATTTGTCTCTTCTCTTGAGGCATGACATAAGCCAAAGAACCAGAAGGAAATGAAATTGAAATCTCAAACCTGCCTAATGAACTAATACTTATCAAGGAGACTTGACAATAAGTTATGTAAAACCTCATACCATCTCCCAACACCACCACCACCATCATCATGACATCATCTAAATTCTAAAGCCTTTACCCATCAAAACGAGGTCAGTTAGGGAGCATGATTAAAAGTCAAGAAACCTCCAAAAACAATTGACCAAGTTTTTGGGATCCTCTGTCAAGCTGATTTAGCCCCCAGTGACGTACATGAGAATTCCATGACTAATGCAAACAGAAGAAACAGTTGTGCCAAGATACCTTGACAGCAATATTACAAGTATTTAGGTCTATCTTTCATAGTCACAAAGTTTGAGCTCTAATGCAACCAAAAGGCAACCCTTCAAATTGCTCAATAGGGAAAGAGTCCAGATAAACAGGTGGAATGGTATGATGGCTAAGAAAATGCATTCATTTCTTCGTCACAGAATAATCCAAGTACTAAAAGACACCACATTCTCACTGTGTATAACAATATATGAATCCTAGAATAATTTTCTTCCCTAATATTCCTCTCATCTCTAACCTATGACTCTGAAGACTAACTACTTCAGTCAAATCTTCAAAAATTAAATGAAGGAGAGCAATGACACAATGTCATGTGGTAGTGACGTCAAGTTTATGCAATTGAATGTAATGATAAATAATCATCTTTAACAGACATTTAATTCATGAACCCATTACAAAACCCTTTCCTAGACTAAACATCATCTCTTGAGCCCTATTTCTGTTTATTGTGAACTTATCATGATATTGGAAGTCCTAGAAGTCTAACTTATTGCATAATGACATCTGTTTTGATAGTGGAATGAGGATTTTTTTCTTGTCAAGTCATGTTGATCTTGCAAATTAGCAAAAATTCATTGTATAGCTTGTCAAAAGGAACTGGAATTCGAGATATTATGAGTTTATAGTCAGATTAGTGCATAGTAATTGAATCTTCTGAAAACATCTTTTCCATAGAATTGATGATTGGTGTCTTATTGTTCTTATGCAATATAAGGTACTTAACATGTAGTTAGCATATATGTATGTCTTGATTTCCTTTTCCGGGAAAGAATTTATGAGCATGAAGCATGAATTTACATTAACTACAGATCACTTTTCTCGTGAACAAGCTTTGTTGTGTATAAGCAACAGTATCGCTTTACCTAATATAACATTCCTGTTGTTGAGGATAAATCACATATCACTGACCTTCTGCTCACAAACCTTGCTATAAATTGAGTTTCTTCGAGCAAAAGGCCAAATATATCAAGAACTTTCTTTTATTTAACAATAAATTTTGATTTTACAATAATATTGACTAGACATTTCATACATAATACATGTTGGGCCATGAATTGCCTAAGAAACCGAAATTGAAGGTCAAATTATCATCATCGGTTAGGCTTAGCGGAGAAAGAACCATTTGGCAATGGAATAAGGAATATCTTGTTTAGGGGGCTGAGGTAATCCTTTTCAACTCCTACCAGGCTCCTTGGCAAGAAATATTTACCAAATTTCATGTTCATAGTCAGATTAATGCATAGTAATTGAATTCTTTTGAAAAACATCTTCTTCGTAGAAATGATGATTAGTATCTTACTTGTTCATATGAAACTTAAGGTGCTTAACATGTAGTTAACGCGCGCGCGCGCGCGCGTGTGTGTGTGTGTGTGTGTGTGTGTGTGTGTGAGAGAGAGAGAGAGAGAGAGAGAGAGAGAGAGAGAGAGAGTCCTGATATTCATTTGGCAGGAAAGGATTTATGAGCATCCATTTACATATATTATAAATCTCTTTTCATGCTAACTAGCTTTATAGTGTCAAACAACTCCCTCACTTTCCCTAATCTAATATCCCTGTTTCGGGGATATCTCACTGATCTTTCACAAGCACGCCTTCATATGGAGTTTCTCAAGTATAACAGCCAAATACATCAAAAAATTTCTTTTACTTCACAATAGATTTTATTTCTACACTAATGTTGAGATTTCACTTTTGCACACATGCTAGCCTTGAGTTGCCTGAGAAATAGCAGATGAAGGCCAGATTACTGTCATTAACTGCCTTAGCATATAGCCAAATAAAACTAGCCTTAGCAAGAAATATTGAAATAAGTATCAAATTTCGATCTGTGTTCTGAAACAGGGTCACTTTAGTAGTTAATCTGGATATCGTACTTCATATTTATCTTGGCCCAGAATTCCATACAGCCGTCGAGCCTAAAAGTCAGATTTACAATGTTATTAGGTTGCCAATAGTAAATACCAAATTGGCAAGCATGTATACACAATAACAGTAATCATTCAAGTAAAAAATGCAATTCCAGTTTTTCTGACCCCCTCCAAAAGAAAAGAAAAAAAACCTAAATTTTAACAAATAACTGTTCTTTTTCATTATTTTCTGTTATGTTGTATAGATGCAGAGCAGGGGTGGAAAGGTTTTTTTTTTATATATCTCACACTGTACAGACAACAATAATATAATTCCCCTTGAAGTTAAGCATCAATCTCCATTTCTAGGCTCATCCAATATCAATCCCAATGTTGATCTACTAATATCTCCAATAAATGGCCATAATTTTGTTTAACATATTCTAATCTTTAGTCACCAAATTTAGATTACACATGCTAGTGCAAAAGAATCGAGCTTTGAATAACCAAATCCAGTTCACTTTTCCTCACAATTGCTAGCAACCTAGAAAAAAGCTTGAGTCATCTACCTACATTCTCAAAAAGATAAACTTTCAACCAAATGCAACGTCTACCTACTTTTAGCACCAAATTCAGATCGAAGCATGCTGATGCAGAAAAAGACCAAGCAGCAAGCAACTAACACGGATTCCCTCTTTCTATAATAACAATAAACATCAAACGCAAAGAAATCAAGATCCGATAGATCTCACCTGAATGTAGGGGGTCAAGAGCGAGAGCTGCAGCGCCCATCCAAACTGCACTCCAGCTCCGACCATGCAGCTGAGCACCAGCGTCTTCATACCCAATCTCCGATCCGGCCGCGGGTTCTTGGACTCAGACGAAGAGGTCCCCGGCGACGAATCGTCCGCGCCACTGTACACCCCCGACGGCGAGGAGAGCGGAATACTCGTCGACTCCCTCGCATTCGGGTCGTCGATCTCCCCGTGCCGGTCACCGTTCTCCCCGACGAGCTCGAGCTCCGTCTCCCTCAGGTGCCGGTAGGGCAATCGGATCGAGATCGCGTCCATGGCTCTTCAAATCAGGAGGAGATCTGAGGCGATATCACCATGAGAAGCACGGGGATCTATGGTCTGAGGGCGGCAAGATCTGGTGGCGGTTGAAGATGACGATGACGAGAGAGGAGAGGATGAGACCAAACCGCATTCGAAGAAAATTTGGAAGGGGGTTTTGAGCCTTGAGAGTGTCTCTGGCCGAAGTGTGTGTGAGAGAGAGAGAGGAATTGAAGCTGAAGCGCTTGGCGCGGGATCACGTGTCGGTGGCGATGGGGGTTGTTGATCACTGTTCTTCGGTTGCTTTTCCTTCCCTTTACGCGGTGCGGATTTTGTTTGCTTCAGAGATTTCATCGCTTCTGAATTAGAAAATCTGAACTAGTGTTATGGTGCCCGGTAACCCGATAAGGTTACCGGGTCTGATCCTCGTGCTGGACCCGATAAAATTACCAGATTGAAAACCCAATGATTAATCAAATTCAGATTCAGGTTTTAACCCTTTCGAATCCATTGTTTATCTTAAATATCAATATCATTTTTTTTTTAAGAGAAAGACGTGGCCTCAAACTCCAAAGCCCGACATAATATATTAAAGTAGTAAAAATTACACTTTAATAGTAGTAACTTGTTAATAAGCTTTTTCTTATTCAAGTTTGCTGTTATAATTTAATAACTTAATTTTAAGTGTTAGTCATGTTTTAACGTGTGACGAAATAATCTTTTATAAATTATTCTTTTAAAAAAGAAAGGATAAATAATTGAAATAAATTATGATTGTTTAGATACAGAAACAGATTTATTTTAAGATTCATATTCTATCAAAGAAGCAATCCAATATGATTCCAATGCTACGAACCCAAAAGTTCAAGTCGGATTTGTATTAGATTATCAGGTCCCGTGATAAATAAAAGACTGAATCACTAAAGGAAAGCAATAAAAGAGTAGGAATACAAACACGACTAGCTGAATTAACGTCTAAAACGAGCCTAAACAAGTCAATATTGCATCTCTCAAGTTTGAGGGCTCTCAAGAGTCAAGATTGCATCACACACCTTCTGTTTTCTTTATAGTCTTGGGAGAGTGAAGAATTTTCTCCTTTATTTGTACAAACAGGACCAAAAACATATTCCCTTTGAAAAATTAAGTCCACATCTTGTCACACATCATGCTTTACTCTGTTTCTAAGATAAATTACTTAACATACAATCCTGTTAGTTTATTGGCTTCTCCTCTCTGTTAGGTAATTTTTCAACAACCCTTTGTTGTTAACTCAGAAACTAGAGAAGCTCAATGCAAAAAAGAAATTGGACTTAGATGTCAAGAATCCAGAGAAAGGGAAGGACTTTTTCTCTTGGCACGTAGCCCCTCTCTCTAAAGTCCAAAACAAGATATGTACACCGTGATTGACCGTCCATGAACCCTAGTCAAGTTTAGTGGTCTCTGTATACTTTGAAGTCGAGCAACTGTGTAATATACTTTTACATGCCCCTTTGCTATCTACCAATCAAGTCGCGCCAACGTGGAATTGGTCCGTGGGCCCTACTCACTGAGTTTAAGCAGGGCAAGGGTATGATAGAAAGCAGCAGGGTTTGATGACTCCAATTGCAAAGCCCCTAGGGCTTTGAGAAGGCAATTAAGTTAACAAACATTTGTGATTTTTTTATTAGTTTTAGTTTAATTAATGATAAAAAATATTGAAGATTGTTTTGTAAGGATCGTTAGCCTGCCAGGTTTTGCAAGCTTAGGGCCAAAGTCGTTTTCAAGTGCAGGGAGTTTTACTTATCTTGCATCCATCACCGTGATTTGGTTGCAAGTGCTTTCAAGATTAGTAAATATTATCTTTGAGCAAGTCAGTGTAGGCTGACAATTTTATAAATTATTATCTTAATTACCTTAACTCATCTGTAACCATTACATTATTGTGTTTAACCGCGAATTTCGGAGTAATTGAAGCAGTCGCGGACTTGGAGAGGATCTTGAATAGAGTTTGCAACACGCAAGGCTTGTGATAGAAAAGCCACAGGTTCTTAGAAAAGTAACAGTAGCAGTAATAATAATAATAATGAGAGAAAATTTCACATATTAGGTTTCACACACGAGTCCAGGAGAGTAAAAAGAATCAAGCTACAGGTATAGACTTAAATCTGATTAAAATTTTAAAAAGCTTGGACCAAGTCCAGATCTGACTCACTGGGTTCCGTCTAATTCTTAGCTTTAACGATATTTGAACCATTGGTCAGCAGACTATTTACTGTTTTATTGGTAAGTGTATTACTCAATTCTCAACCGTAGATCAAATTGTCTTCACTTTCAAAAATGAAAATTTTCACTAATTGATATTTAATATAACTAAAACTCATTAATTAGGCTTTTAGCTAAGGGCTCGGGTCGACTCCTTCGCGCGAAGCAACATGGTGGTCTGTCGCGTTGCGGGCCGTCCATCAACGCGAAGGACCATCAACTGGTCCTCCACGCGAAGGAGATGCCCTTTAGTTAACTTATCAATTTGCCACTTGTCAAGCAGACACTAAGAATTGATAAAAAGGACCTCGAGATCCGAACCAAGGCAGAAGCCCAATCTCCTATTGGCCAGCGATAGCTTTCACACGAGTCCAGTATTCTCTCTCTGTATCTTTTATCTTTCTGGTTCAATTAAAAGCTTGATCGATAGTTTAACTCTACTCAATTCTCCACTTGGCCAATAGAAGAACCTTTTCTTGCAACAAGTTGGCAGTTGAACCTCCCCATGACGTGGGAGAAAGAGACCCAAAGGTACATTGAATTATTCCCACATGGCACGCAGCAACCAGCTCTTCTGCTGACGTGGCACTGTCTTTTGATTGTGGGACCCGCTCTCTCTCTCTCAGAGTGCCTGTTTGCTGTATGAGTGGGGGTACCTACATGAAGCTGCTTTTTTAGCAGATTAGTACCTGTGTATGTTGTCATTTCAAGCAGCACTATTTTGTTTGTGGGCCCCACTTCATCGGCCTACCGACAGTCCGAGCCTGGTGCCTAATAAACCGGAGCTCATAGCACACGATTTTATCTTGGGTTAAATTCAGCAAGCAACTTTGCGTATCAGGTACTACAAAGTTCTATAATTGTATATTAATAGTTACTTTGTAGCGACATGCTTCTTAGAAAACAGAGACTGAACAATTTCTATCTTTTTTGAGACAACTAATTTTTACAATTTTAATATAAGTATCACAGAAAAGCCTCTATCTCACACACACACATACACAGATACACGGGGCTGCTTGGTTAGGGATGAAAGTGAGGAAGTAGTAATAGTTTCATTTGGAACTTGAGAATTGGTTAGTAAATTTTTCAGTATTTGAATATTGTTGGGAAGTGTGATTTGAAAATATTGTGTCATTTTTAGATTTTGGATAGTAATGTGGAAGTGGAAGTTGAAGTGAAAAAGCTAACCATAAAGTTGACTGCAAAATAATATTAAAATAAAAATTAATTATTAAAAAAATGAACTGTAATTAGAATGCAAGTGAGGTTTATATGACTACAAAATTAACTGTTTTGTGTTACAACTTATTACAAATGAGATTTACATGATCATAAAATTAACTGTAACACCTTCGAAGTAGAGAAATTGTTGTGTAAAAGAAAAGTGTAAAAAAAAAAAAGAAAAAGAAAAAAGGATTTTCTCATTTTTCTTTTTCAGTGTTTGGATGAACAATGAAAATAGGAAATGAGGCCTACCACTTCCTCCCTTCCCCATACATCCAAAGAGTCCCAGATTGAATTTTGACTCTTCTTATTGGGAAATCTATGTTCAAATATTTCAACTAGTGCTTTTTTTCCCTTTACAATATATAAAGCAAACTAAAAATTTTAATTAGGATTATTGTGATGTTTTAACTTTGATCTTTTAAAACTATAACTTTTTTAGTAAATCTAGCATATTTAAAGTTTACATTCTTATCCATTTTTTTTTTTTTTTTGTTAATACACGCATCATTTATGTCTGAAAAGTCTAGTGTGACTCAATACTCCAATTCATAGTTATTTTCCTGGAAAACTTCTCAAAATAAATAAATAAATAATAATTTTGTTTTTTTATTTGCTACGTGAAATTGAACAGGGACCAACAAGCAATTATCCAAATAGACTAATATTTTTTTATTACAACTCAACCAACGAATTCGCGTTGATCGATCGATTCATTCAACGCCGAGTGCCTCTCCAAACAAATACTTCGTCTTCACACTCTTTCTCTAGATCTACAACCAAAGTCCTCTCTCTCTCTACTCTGTTTGAGAGAGAGAAACAGAGAGATGGGTCTCATGGATCCTGAACCCACGGGCAATGGGGCCGAGAAGGGGATCCCGAATCTGAAGGGCAAGTACATGAGAATGGACGGCGAGTTCAGGGAGGAGATCGAGGAATCGATGCAGGTCTCGGGGAGGAGAAAGAGCGGGAGGACCGACTGCGAGAAGTACGTCTTCGCCTGCGCCATCTTCGCTTCTCTCAACAACGTTCTCCTCGGATACGGTGAGATTACCGCCTCTGGAAACAATTCAACCCCTATTTTTGTTGAGTTTGAAGCAGATTTCAGATGAATTTAGATCTGGTGGGAGATACCCAGTTGGGAAATGTGTGAGTTTTGTTGGGTTTGGGATTTAGTTTGATGGATTGTGATCTAAAAATATGATTTTGGCTTTGCTTTTGGTGATTTTCAATGGTCATGAATTTTATGTTCTAATGAAACAGTTGCAAGCAGAGAGCTCTTTTACTAAAATTGTTTTTTTGTTATATATATCCATATAACCAGGATAATTTTTTTTCCTAATTAGTGTAATCAGCACTTGAAAATTTGGTTATTGCTGTAGGAAATGAATGCTTGCTGCCTATACTGTCTTTATTGTAAATTACTGAAATTTACTCTGATTTTTAAAAGTATATTTACTCCCTTAAGTTTCATTTATTTACTTGTATTTTGTTGCTCTTCTTGGTGACTTGTGATTCATTTTAAGTAATAGAATGACATCAAAAATATCAAATTTAAGATTTCAAAGTCTGTTCATTGTACTCACTATACTTTTCCCCCCTTAAACTAGGATTAAAGCAGTATAAAGAATATGGTAATTTCTAATTCAATTAGATGACCTTTAATAGAGCTGAATGGAGAAAAGAGAATCCATGTGGTCAACCACAAAAAGTTGGGGTTAAGCCTGTTTTTATTTCATTGCTTTTGAATTTAGAGTTTAACTTGTCAGTAGTTTATACAAATTGGGGCAAAAGGAAAATGATAGTCAAATAAATGCTCCACATTGTTTGCTTGTAGGAAGAATGTGCAAGAGAAGAACAAATCTTTCGACCGAAATCCCTTTTCTAGGATTGAACCCTTTTTTCTGTGCTCTGAAGAAGTGAAACTGAAGCAAGGGATTGCATTTCTTTATCTTTCATCCCCTTGTTTCTATACTTTTATTCACTTTCAGTGCAACAAAACATGGCCAAAGACAACAATTCTTGAACATTGACTTGCGTTCTTGTAATTTGAGACAGTTATAATCTGAATCATCGCTTGATGTTCTGCAGATGTGGGCGTTATGAGCGGAGTCATTCTTTTCATGAAAGAAGACCTTCACATATCAGAAGTACAGCAAGAAATTCTAGTGGGGTGTCTGAGCATCTTCTCGCTTTTTGGTAGTTTAGCTGGCGGAAAAACCTCGGATGTTGTTGGAAGGAAATGGACCATAGGGTTAGCTGCCATCGTTTTCCAAACTGGCGCGGCCATTATGACCTTTGCTCCTTCGTTCCTTGTCCTGATGATCGGCAGGCTCTTGGCCGGAATAGGTATAGGATTCGGGGTCATGGTGGCACCCGTGTACATCGCAGAGATTTCTCCAACCATTGCTCGAGGGACCTTCACCTCCTTCCCTGAGATCTTCATAAACTTGGGTATCCTTCTTGGTTACGTCTCAAACTACGCGTTCTCTGGCTTTTCAGCACATATAAGTTGGAGGATAATGCTCGGAGTTGGCATCCTCCCTTCTGTCTTTATTGCATTTGCACTGTTTATGATTCCAGAGTCCCCGAGATGGTTAGTAATGCAGAAAAGGCTTGAAGAAGCTCGGTCAGTACTACTGAAGGTTAGTGAGAGTGAGGCAGCGGCAGATCAGAGATTGGCCGAGATAGAGGAAGCTGCCAGAGGTTCAGGCTCGGAGAAAGCAGTATGGCAGGAATTGTTGAGACCGTCTCCTGCATTACGCAGGATGTTGATCACTGGACTGGGCATTCAGTGCTTCCAGCAGATTACAGGCATCGACGCCCTTGTCTATTATAGCCCAACAATATTCAGAGATGCAGGAGTTAAGTCCAACACTGGAAATCTCGCGGCAACCATAGCTGTTGGTGTTACTAAAACTGCATTCATCTTGGTCGCGATCTTTCTCATTGACACAGTGGGGAGAAAGCCGTTGCTATATGTAAGCACTGTCGGTATGACTGCTTGCTTGTTTGGACTGGGACTCGCGCTTTCTTTGCTCGGGCACGAGCTTGGTTCCCAAAAGGCCGTGATTGTGCTGGCGATACTGGCAGTTTGTGGTAATGTCGCGTTCTTCTCAGTGGGAATAGGCCCGGTCTGCTGGGTATTGACGTCTGAAATCTTTCCCCTCAAGGTTCGGGCTCAGGCTTCGGCACTTGGGGCAGTTGGGAACAGGATAAGCAGTGGGTTTGTCGCCATGTCGTTCTTGTCCATGGCGAAAGCCATCTCTGTGGGAGGGACCTTCTTCATCTTCTCCGCGATTTCTGCTCTGTCCATCGTATTTGTCTACAAGTGTGTGCCCGAGACAAAAGGGAAATCGTTAGAAGAGATTGAGATGTTGTTTCAGAATGGAGAAAACTGGCAGCAAAGGGAAGTCGAGCTTGAAGACGTGCAGCATCTGGTGCAGAAGTAGTAAACTCTTTCTTGAGGCTCATTCTTTTGTCCCACGAAGAACTAGTCGAAGTTTTATCTACAGCGAAGATATGTAACATTGTTTCTTATCGAGTTATATACCCCAGAAAACAGGAAAAAAAAAGGAACCTGATTCATGTTTCAGCCTTGATGTACACAATTGTAGAATTTAATTTAAAACGGCATTCTTTTCCCCTCAAGGGAAACACTTCTACCAAGCTAGCAGTTTGCCTGTTATATTTGTTAAAATATAAATACCTCAGCTTTCATCTTAACTTCAGAGTTACAGTGCAATAGTAAAGATTTTAAGGTGATATCAGAGTAACTCAAGTTTAAATCTCACCAGACGCACATTTAAAAACAGATTTAAAATAACAAAAATATCGCTAGCGCAAAAATTTTGAGGGGGGTGGAGCGAGAGGAGGTACACTCGGCTAGCATCAAATATGCAAGAAAATTAATTAGTTAGCTTATGATTTGAAACAAGGATAAAAGAATACAGACATATATTTAATTTGAGTTATTTTAAATGTGAGAGAGTTGTTGAATAAAATTGACGTTATTAATTTTAACATTACTTAAATATTCTTATTTTAAATATATATCTTTAAAATTTCTTGAAAACATTCAGAGAGAGAAATTTGCTGGACAAAATTTGCAGACAAAATCTTTTTGAAATATTCCAACTATTACTTTTTATAATAGTAAGTATAGATTTGAAACTCTCTACTCAAAATTAAAATTTAAATTATTGATAAAATAGATATATATTCAAACTCAAAAGCACTGAAAATAATTACTTACAAAATAAAAGACAATAAGATGAGATAAATTTATTTTTTATATTAACTTATTTTTCTGAAAAGAAAACACATTACTAACTGTAGTGGTCGAAATTTGACCTATATCAGGATCGAGACACGTGTCCTTCTCTGAAAGAACACGAGAGGCTCGGAAGCCCTTTTAAAACCATCTTCATCCCACCGATGGTTACAGTGTCACTCTCTCTCTCTGAAGACATCTCTCGTCCCAGAGTCTGAAGTCATACAACCATCCAGAACCAACTCGACTCCAGACAGAGTGGCAACTTTATCCATCAACATAGACAGATCGAGCTGAACTTCTTCGAATCGCGAAATCTGTTGCACAACTTTATCCTCTTCCTAGTCCAAAGCCATCTTACAGCAGTAGAGCAGTTAAAGATACCAATCGATAAACCTCCAGCAGAACAATCCTAGCAATCTAGATACAGTCTCAGCGGTTACAAAAATCAACAAATTCAAATCGATCAGTTGAAGATTTGCGTCTATCTACATTCACTTCACTGTCTCTGTCAGGTATAAAAACACATCCTTCTCCAACAAGAAGGGAGATCTCTTATTTAATCCTCAGGGCACATATCGCACATACACCCTATCACCGTTTACAATAATAGGCAGTTTTCCTCTGTCAGTCCTCCTCATTACCAACTATTAATTCTCACGCCCAGGGTTTTAGGCCAGCATCGCACCGGCACTCCTAACATAAAAGGCATTTTCTTTCTCCCTGTGCTCTGACGGTTCGATCGGAGGCGCCTATTTACTTGTGGCGGAATTTTATCCACCACAAGCTGGTGCTTCCATTGAGAACTTGAGTCTACACTTGAAATCTTCCTTCCATCCAACTTAAACCCCGTCCTTCCTCAGAAAGCCTCTCCCTAGTGTCGATGGCCCCGAAGAAACAAATGATCGCCCACAATGGTGCCATGTCCAAAGGTAGGACCAACACACTGCCAGGGGCACGATCCCTCCGCACACCATCGATCGCGAGTGTGTCACAAAAGATATTAGTTCCTCCTCATCTCAGAGGGCAGCCGCCAACATCTGCTCGTTGCCATTGTACGAAGACCAGATCCTTCAGATTCTTGCAGACATGAAGGAGCAGGTGAAGGAGCAACCAATCCAGTCAGATTGTGCTCGGGAGCTAGCGGCTCTTGACCATGAAAATACCGCCCGTGAATAGGAGGCACTGAAACAACTCAGTGACCAACTCCAGACACAGGTCACCGCCCTCCAAAGAACCCAGGTCCAGATGCAACCGGAAGACGAACTAGAGCCGAGGAGACTCGGATCAACGGGTCCACGAACCTGAGGTGATCTACACTAACTTTTCTTTAAGAATACAACGAAGCTGATTCACCTCGTTTTCGAGCGGGAGTTCAACATGATCAGACTCAGAGGAGGATCGAAGGATTCTCCTACATCCGAACTCTTGACAAGATGGTCCAAAGACGGATCGAAGAAGCTAAACTGCAACTCCGTGGAGGATCAAAATAGGCCATTGCCAAGATCTCTGATTACCTTCTCCATGAAACGTTTCTGGAGTGTGGATTGCCAAAGAAATTCACGACTCTGACATTCGACTACTACTCCAAAGCTAGCGACCCAATTCAACACATCGGGTATTTTTGAAACAAGATGATGGTCTACTCTCGTAACGATCCGCTCATATGCCAGGCCATTCCGTCCAGTCTGAAAGGTGTGGCCTCGGATTGATTTTATTCTCTGCCACCCAATTCGCTTCATAATTTTGAGGAGATAATTGAGGAGTTCCTCACCCAATCACCTCTCGCTGGGGGGCCAAGAAGAATAACTAACACCTCCTCACCATTAAAATGAGACAGGCAACAGTCTCAAGTCAAACATCGATTATTTTCAAAACCAGCTCGCCAAGATTCCCAACTGCGGTGAAGATATCTCTGCACTCGCGCTCATCAGCGAACTGTAGATTTCTCACCCTCTATACAAGCACTTACTGAAGGACGATGTCACTCGGATGAGCAATGTTCTATCCTGAGTCCAGCCTTTCATTCAGTTAGAGGAGGCAATGAAGAGCTCCGCCAGGCAGTCTCTCAAACGTGGCAACGACAGAAAGAAGTCGATCACAGTACAAAACTCCAACCAATGCTAGCAACCCGAGTCGAGGGCCACCCCCTACAAAAGACAGGCGTTCCTGGTCCTCTCACTGAATCCACTCCAAGACTTCAAGATGGAAAAGCACTTCACTCTGCTGAGGCTCCCTATCAACAAAGTCTTTAATGTCATCAAGGACTATTCATGGGTAAAGTGCCTGAAGCCGATCTAATATGACCATACACTTCCCAGAGCGGAAGAATAATGTCCCTACCATGACAATAAGGGATACCAAACCATCCACTGCAAAAGCCTCTGAAAATACCTGAAGAACTTGTCCGTCAAGACTTCCTCAAAGAATACATTCTTACCCCTGGGGAAACCTTCGATGCATGACAGTCAAGCACTCTGCTTCCTACCCAACTACAACACATGATCACCCAGTACAAGGCGACTGAGTGATCTGATCCCTCTAATGAAAACAAGAGCATACCTCCACTAATAACACCCTTTGTATTTCAATTAAATTCTATATATTTTATTTAAATTATTAAATAAATTGCATTTTGCTCCTAATTGTTTCAGTTCACTCTACTGCTGGGATTACCCCCTCTCAGAGTCCCGCCAAGTTCACCGCTCTGCTGATGAGATTACCCCCACTCAAAGATGACTGCAAACCCAACTCTGCTGCTGGGATTTTTCCCACTCAGAGTCCAATACTTGCACACTCCGCTGATATCGATCTCCCCCACTTGGAGACGACAATGCGAGCACCCGCCTACGGGCACTCGAAATAATCCGCTGTGGGATTGTCCCCCCGCTCGGAGTCCTTACTCTGCTGCTGAAATTTTTCCCTTTCAGAGCCCCTAATATTTGCATGTTTCGCTGATGGGATTACCCCCACTCGAAATGATAATACAAACATAAGCCGACAAGCTCCCCTTGTCTGACTCACGTACAGACGAATCGCTGGCAGTTTTCCTCTGCTAGTGCCACTCTGCTGCTAGGATTGTCCCCCACACGGAGCCCAAAGATTGTCGCTCCGCTGATTGAATTTTCCCCACTCAGAGATGACTGTGTACCCAACTCCGTTGCTAGGATTGTCCCCCACTTCGAGTCCAAAGTTTGTCGCTCAGCTAATGGGATTTCTCATACTCAAAGATAACTGCGGATCCACTCTGCTGATGGGATTGTTCCCCACTCATAGTCCTGCCAAGTTTGTCGCTCCGCTGATAGGATTTTCTCCACTCGAAGACGACTGCAAACCCAACTCTGTTGCTAGGACCACCTCTACTCGGAGTCCAAAGTAGGATCACCCCCCCCCCCCACTCGGAGACAATATCGTAAACTTATCAAGACACTTCGTGCGCAACCGTCCATACCGGAGATAGAGATCAACACTACGGAGAGGCATGATCATATCAGTGCCAAAAGTCTATGATAAAAGCAAACCGAAAATACAGAAGATCTGAATCCAGACGCTCTGATCCTTCCATCCCACCAATTATGCCTCACTTTCAAACTCCGAGGATACACTCACCTGGGAACATCTACTAGAAGAAATCATACCTCTTCATCCACGCCACCTTTCAAAGATTCTAACATCAGTGAAGAGATGACCGATAGGCTTCGCACAATAAAGATTTATTCACAGGAGGTGAGGGCTCTTCGGGTGAAAGACTTTCTCCTTTCTGCCACGTATACCATCCTTATCTCATTTGCAAGAAGAAAGAGATGGACTCTCAGGAAACCTTCTAAGAGCGAAGCAGCGGTGTCCGACCAGACTGAAGCTTGCAAGCCAAGCAAGACGGTGATGGAATCACGCTTGCCGTTGGAACAGCTCAAAAGAAGTACCATTACCGATCAACGAAGCTCCCGGATGGCAGGGCAAGGAGAGAATCAGGAGAAGAGGCTGGCGATGCCTCTCCAACCTGAAACACCTTCTCCTTTCCTGCCTGAACCTGCCACCAACGGGAGACTCCAGGCCAGTAAGAGGAAAGTCAGCGTCCATTGGATTGGACGAATTGAAACCCTGACCATCTGATCCCATTGACCCAAAAATCCTGCATATCCCCTCAGTGGCGGCACCCTGTCTCGGCTTCTAATGCGCCACAACAGGACATTCACGGCTACTAATACGCCGCACCGACCAGACTCCCAGAGAGCAAGAGCCTGCTCACCATTCTCCCTATGTCCCCTCTCATTGTTTTCCTCTATCTGATGAAGCGGAAGGAAGAAAACATAACGGACCATCCAAGGAAGAAGCTGCAATGAAGTCAGGTTTTTGGTGAACTTTGAAAAAGCTTAAAAAAGTTGAAGATGATCTCATTTCTCCAGATCTCCTCCATTTTATAGGTGGATGAATGAGTTCATCGCCATCAATGTGAGTCTTGGAAACGCACAAGCTCCTTAATAGTCGGCCCACGATCTGAAAAGATCGATCAATTGAAGGGATGGGAGACTAACCGTCACTGCTAAGCCATTATGATGTTGAAGGTCAAACTGGCAGTCACAATGGCACGAGAATTCGAATCGACTCCTGACGCGATTAGATGACAGTTGGCAGTCAGAAGAATGGACTCCCCGTCAATCTTGAAGATCCACAATAAACGCGCAGAGATATTCCGAACGATTATCTGTATGAGACACCAAAGATGAAGATAAATGACTTCTCCCAATCGACTCCATTTCTCCACTTCCCATCTGCATGCTCCGGTAAAGCACCGAAGCGGAAGGGACATCTGTAGTGGTCTTTAACCTCTATCAGGATCGTGACACGTGTTCTTCTCTGAAAGAACACGAGAAGGCGCTCGGAAGCTCTTCTAGAACCATCTCCATCCTAGCGACAGTCATCATCACTAGCTCTCCAAAGACATCTTTTGCTCCAGAGTCCGAAGTCATACAGCCACCCAGAGCTGACTGGACTCCTAACAAAATCTCCCACCACGTGGCAACTCTATCCATTACCACAGGCATATCGAGATGAACTTTTTCGAATCGCGAAATTTGTTACGCAACTCTATCATCTTCCTTGTCCAAAGAAACCTTACAGTTAAGTAGAGCAGTTGATGATAACAATCGATAAACCTCAAGCACACAAATCTTAACAATTGGATATCGTCTCAGCGGTTACAAAGATCAGCAGATTCAAATCGAACAGCTGAAGATCAGGCTCATCCACATTCACTCCACCGTCTCTGTCAGGTATAAATACACCTCCTTCTCCAACGAAAAGGGAGACACTCCTTTAATCCTCAGAGCACGTACCGCACATACAACTTATCGCTGTTTACCACAACACACTAATAGTTTTCTTCTGGCGTTCCTTCTCATTATCAATTACTAATTCTCACTCCCGAGAGTCTTAGGCCAACATCGCACCGGTGCTCCCAATCTAAAGACGTCTACTTTTTATGTATGCTCTGACAGATTCAATTAGAGCATTCAGTTGTTTGTAACGAAGTTCTATCCACCACGCTAACAAAGTAAGTTACTAATATCCATATGTTTATGCTTACAATCCAACTTCAAAAAAATCTATTTTACTAATCCATTAATGTTGTTATCAATTTTTAAATCATTAAAAAAATTAACATATAATTTATACTATTATCGAAAATAAATAAATATAAATCAGTAAATTCAACCTCTCCTTGCGGTGGGTGATGAGCCAGTGGCGGTGGGGCCGCTTTAGGTCGGCGAAGCGCCGGGAGGTGCAGACGGAGTGGAATCGGACATAGCCGGGGTCGAGATCTGCTGCAGGGCGTCCTTCGGCAGTGACGACCAGTTGACGAATTTGGGTATCGTTGGTTGATTCATTGGGAGATTTTGGGGGTCGCTAGGGTTTTTAGGAGAAAATTTGGGGCACTTGAGAAGGGGGGGATGATGAGGAAAATGTGTGGGTTTGTGTCGGTTTTTTTTTTATGGTTAATTTTACTAATATGCCCACACAGCAATATTACTTGTAGAGTTCAGACATATCCGATGTTTTGAATAAAGACGACCATAAACGAGGGCATTTCTTTAAACTAATAATAATAAATAAAACATTAATGTTTTGGGGGAAAAAATCATATTACAACTATAATTTTACTAACTACAATTGTTCTATTCCCCCTCAACAACAACAAAAAGAACCCTACATTTTTGTGTAATTTTCTTTTTTTTTGATAAAACACATGATAATTATTACTATATAATAATTTTATATTTTATGGCTTTTTTATATATATTTGAAATATAAAGTTTTGCTCTACTTGTCAAAAAATTGCAGAAGTCACCCCATCACATTAGGGACCTACCTTACAGCATATCCAATCTCAGTATCTTGAAGCATGTAAAATTTCAACTCTTTTCTGAGACAAAATGAACACAATCAGTTCCACACAATTCTTGCTCTTTGAGAAAGAGTGTGCAAAACACACAACTTGCAGAATTTTTGGCATATCATTATGCAGGTAGAGTCTAATACAGTACACTTGTAAACCCTGTTTGTCCCAACTCAACAAGTCAAAATAGCAATAACCATATCTAAGTATTAACCACAAACATTGTCTAAGAAACAACAGAAAACAAAAATTCCAAAACTCTGTATCGACCACTACCGTTTGGTTTAGCTTCAAAAACCTAAAACTCTATATCACCCTACTTCAGTTTCTTGTGGCGTCGATAGGTTGTACAATATGGTGTTAAAAAACAGGAGGGTAGCAGCAAAAATACAACTATCGGTTACAGAGACTCTACAATTTAGCTTCAGAGATCACAAAGAACCATGATTTATTCCAACGGGAGAAAGATACAGCATCCAGAAGGCAAAAAATTTGATGTGCAGACGGTTTTTGTACAATGGGTTGTTTGCGGGAAGATGCGCTGCAATATTAGCCAAATGAAACTGATTCCTGCAGAGAAACAAAAATTGAGAATGGTATTGTCAGTTCCAGCAATGATAAACTAAAATGGTTTAAGTGAAAACTTTCATGTCTCGCAGTTTGCCTGTTCTCTGGTGCATTGCTTTTTGTTCATGACCAGTAGACATCAAACTTAAAATGCAACACATGCATGTGCATGTGGTTAAGAAAATTAAAGATGTCGTAAACCTAGCAAAATAAAAGCATTGAAATTTAGAAGTTCTAGATGAAAGCCAACGCCGTACTTTTATGTGGTTCCTAGTAACAAAATTTTCCTTCGTTTTTTTATTTGAGGAACTTGTGCAGCAATCATTTTGCCCGGCCCTTCTCCAACTTCAAAATTCACCCATCAGGATTCACATCGGGAACCTCCTCCATTTCATGAAGCCCTCCACACAAACTCCTATAGGCCTCCTGCCTGCCTAACAAAAACCCATTTGACCCCCCTATCTAAAATATTGAAATTGAGTCGGATGGCATGGAACTTTGGAATAAGCCAAAGGCCCTTTGATCGTTTTAACCAAACTAACAAGAACTTAATAAGCATTTGACTTCCCTGTCTAAAATACTGAAATTGAGAAATAAAAAGTAAAAATGGAACAGCGGAATTTGGGATGATAAATTTTGGAAAATTTGCAACCATAGCCTCTCAAAGTCATGTTTGCACTTGTTACAACCAAGAGTTACATTATCTGTGCCTCAAAGAGATTACCTAGAGATGTGCAGAAAACCGGCAATCCTGCTGGAAAAAGTTGAAGCCAACTGAAAACTCCCTCTACCAAATCTGGTTGTCACCATATTCCTGATTCAAGGTTGAGTATGATGAGGACATCACACCAGTTGCTAGTTGTTTCTATGCCTTAGTTTATTTTTTGAGTTTAGTTGTTTTCTTTTATTGTGTTTTTAGTACCACATCAGTTATATCCTGGAACCGAACTTTTGTAAAGCCTATAGCCTATAAATAGGCCCCAATACTTTCCTTATAGGTAGACAGTGATGAATTAAAAAATTTCAGTTAAATTTCATTAGCCTGAAGTTCTTAAGATTGGGGTGTGAAGCCCGTGGTTGTAAGGGGGTGTGAAGCCTGTGGTGCAAGGGGTGTGAAGCCAAAATTTATCCTATTTTCTATTTCTTTTCTTAAATCATAATATTTTATTTACATTTCTCTTTCAAAACCCTAGTTCCCAATTCTATTGATATGTGATTGTGATCCGTTTGTTTTACATCAAAGTGTCTTCTCTACCTCCATGCAAATGGTTTCAAAACATAGTAAATTGTGAATCACATTTTCGAGTGAATAAATTCAAACAGGGGCAACATTCCAATTCATCGTCAGGCGTCATTCCCCACAAGGAGGCTACAGAACCAATTTAAATGAATAGCTATAACAAGTAAATTTAAGCAATTGAATTGTACTCTCAGACAACTCAATCAGATAATCATTAACAAATCATCATAGAAGTGTTTCATATGCAGACAACCAGGTGCACCTGAGGTTACTTATTTACACACACAAACTACAGACCAAAGAAAAATCCCCATAGTAAAGATAGCAAAAGGCCAAAATATGATCTGCAACATGAAAGCTCATTCTAGTGCTGTTCCAGCATTAGTATAATGTCACAAAACGCAAGTACGAATGCTGATTCCTTAAATCATTAATTATGAGAAGGATATGAAGCAAATCAAAATTTTCACATCTGCCAGATTGATGAAAGCATGAGAGTACCTTCAGGTTGACATATTAAACTTTATACTCATTGACATGCAGCCATTTTGTAGATGACCACTTATTCCCTTTAATCACTGGGCATCCACCTGCATGGTTACAAATGAGAACATATTAACTTCTATTTTTACACATCAAGAATAAAGTTGTGGCAAAAGACAATAATATTTTAATATATATTCTAAATAACAGCATCATCCAATAATCAATATACATAACCAAACAGTTCAAGCTAAATATGTACTCCAAATGGCCACTGAAGTTACAATATAAAATATAACAGTTATGCAACTAAAATAAATCATACCGTGCAAACTTGATGGATCTAGAGTAGCATCGGACATCATGCTCCAGAAAAGCAAGGCATCTCCCATCTTTGGTTTAACAGAAAGACCCTTCTTTCCACACTCTGATAGCTCATTGTACCATGGCAAAGAACTGCTGTTCATTTTCGCAGAGGGGAACACGGTCTCACCGCCCTCTTCTACATCAGAGCTGTACAATAGCAAGATATAACAATTAAAAAAACTCAGATACCATCGTCTTATGAGAAGTAGATTAACATAACCTTGTAAGATGAGAAGTAAATTAAGGGGAAAGATACATACAGATACATCAGAACGGTCGCGATCCGCTGGCCCCCATTTTTAATGTTGAATTCATCAAGAAAATAGTCATAGTGAGGTTCATATTTCTGCCCAACTTCATAATGTAGAATCTGAAGCCCCTCACCATGCTCTGTGAAACATAAAGTTTTGTGTAAGACTACTGAAACCATGATGATAAAAGAACAAAAGGTCACATCTATTAATCAGAGAATAGATATAATATAAACATATACTAGAAACAAAATAGGAGAAACAGCTGAAGTATACTATTTCACTTCTAACGTTCTGGCCAGAACCTCGTAAAGCAATCAAGCTTTTGCCTGACTAAAAAATAATATTCAACACCATGGGACCGATGTTATACATACATGTTATTGTCTTGCTGATATCCAAAGTAGTAGGTGGGGTGAAGAATAAATGCATAGGCAGAATACACTCACTTGAAAATCACTGTAGCTCAAAAGCTGAAAATCTAGTTAAAAATAGAAGTTTCTCACCCCCAACATAATAGATAAACTGATCTGCTCAGCAGAACCACACATCAATAAAGGATATTTAGGTTATCGGGTTCAAGGGCGCAAGGTGACCTTGCTTTTTCAGGGTAAGAACAGGTAGAGAAAATGCCCTAGGAACATGATGGAAGCTATATAAACAACTACAAAAATGCACACACAATCGGAAAAGGCTTATCAATACCTAATACTCCAACAAATGCATTTCTCCACTTAAACCATTTTCTTTGATTCTCTGAACAATATCCTCCTCAGTCTCAACATTATGACAACTGATTGATCCTAAGTGGTGAAAATGCTCCCTCCTAGTTATTTTTCGGTTATCATCGTTAACTATATTCTCAATTTTTCTTGTATATTTGCAAAAGCTGCATCCCATATATATTGGTTGGACAAGTGATTCACAATGAATGTCGATCTCCCCGATGTGCTGAGAATGGAGTTACTAATTTGTGGAGGTGCATGGCCATGGAGATTTATTTGTCCACTAAAAACAAGAGTAGATTTGATCAATATCCTCCTCAAAATCAACATTGTGAAGAACAAGTGATCCTAAGTAGCAAAAAAGCTCACTCATAGTCAATTTTTGGCTGTCAATGTTAAATAAATGATCGTTTCATTTCGTATAATGTCTAAAGCTACATTCCATATCATTGGGTCAAGGTTTAAAATGTCGCTGAGCACCCGATGTTTACACCCGACACCAATATTGCCGAAAATACCAATATTGTTGATACCCTCGAGATGAAATGAACTATAAAGTCTGATATCACCGATTTCTGAATCTCTGATACAAAAACCTACAGCTGATACCGAGATTTCAAACCTTGGGTTGGATAAATGTTCATGATGAATGTCGACTCCCCCACTATCCTAGGAATGTCCTAGCTAATTTTTTGAGGTGCATAGCCATGGCAGTTCATTTATCCACAAGCAGCAGAAGTGGATTTTCTTTCCTATATTTAACACAATCCAAAACAATCATTTTTTGCATGCAATGAACTAAGGTCCACCAAACTTATAGTCAATTGTTGAATAATGGAAGGTCTTATTTTTGGGACGTGTGAGCGTCTCGAGACTCTCAACAGAAATGTTCGCCTCAGTAATCCAAGTAAATACTGGGTTTAGATCTGTATATCAATATGCGCATGAGCGCATCAAATCAATGACAATGTCAAGTCATTGGGTTTGCCCAATAGGCTATAGCCTACATGACCTTTTGCCGATCAAGCCATTAAGAAGTCCAACCTAGTCAAGTGCATTCTCATATCATAATAACAAAATAATCATAAAGGTATATCAGCAACTCACTAAGATCTATAAATAATAAACGGCAGTTAGAAACTGCTCCTTTGACCATTCTGGACTGAAGAAGTATCCGAATTGAAATCAGGTTCAAGACCCAAAATACTTGGTTTGCCAGTTTGAACTAGTGACATAGCCTGGAGCTATTTCATATGACTTCAAACTTATTTGTCCCTCAAATCCCTCCTTTTGTTTTCCTTAAATAGCCTTACTTTTTATAGCAACCACTAAGATAGTCGAATAAGTACAACAAAATAATCAATAAAACCAAACCACTAAGATAGTTAAATAAGTATAACAAATAATCAATAAAACCAACTAGCAATACAGTCATCAGAGTAACTACTTAAAATGCCTAATGATGCACACGCAACAATGTTACTAACATTATAAACTAAGTTTTTTTTCCATATATTGCAGAAGAATTACCTTTACCACATGATTTGAACAAAAACCATTAAAAGAAACAGACACTAGCTACTGTCATTACAGGATGAGCAAAGCATGCTACAAGGCAAGATTTAATAATAAGAAAAATGCACTAGTTACCAAACAATGGGTATGCAGCAGGAAAGTGGTCACATACCTACAGGCATGAAGGTAAAATCAGCTATCCTTTTCTCAATTGCCCTAACTATTTTGTCTTGTCCTCTTTGGAGAAACATGCCCGAGCTTGTCCGCACCCTGCATACACGTACATTACATGATGCTGAGAATTATCAATTGTCTTACAAAGTACCAAGATAATGTGTTATGCAATACTAAACCTGCTGTCTGTGCTCTTTCCAGTAATGCTATCCGCAACTGCTGACTTCACCATATGAGGCTCAGCTAGTTTAATCAGGTACTCACATTCTTCCTTGGACTACAAAGCATACCAAAGCAGTAGTGTAAATTTTTTATAGTATCCTCAAATTTATTAGGCCTCTATATTTTACAAATCAGCACATAAGTGGGAGGGAAATCATAATCTAATCATACAGGGAGAAGAATATATACCAATAGATAAGACAATTTTTCCAATAAAAAGGACATAGATTTGGAATCACGCGTGCACGAGAGAGAGAGAGAGAGAGAGAGAGAGAGAGAGAGAGAGAGAGACCAAATGGGAATCAAGAAATACCCAATAGAAAATAATCATGTGTTATCCATGCCCATGCCAGATTTAGTTTGTTTGTGATGAAAATATAGAGCGAGCATTGGCTTTTCCATCGGTTGTCATATTTGCCTCTTATTTGGAAATAACCCCAAAGTTTCAAGTAGAAGAGAAAATGATGACTTAAACCTAGTAAGCCTATGTGATTCAATTTTGATGTCGCGGAAGTCATGTAAGAATTAAAGCTAAATGTATTATATAGATGAACAGAAAAAGTTCCTAGCCTCAAATTAACTCAACCAATTAGATCAATATGGAGGAAAAGAATCCTCACTTGAGTAAGTTTTAAATAGTTGCAAAAAATTAATAGTGCAGTTAAGAAGAGTTTTTCTTGACAGATTTAATTGCATGTTCATGCCGGACAAGCATAAGCATCCTACTGCATGATAATTTAAAGGATGAATATGACAAGGAATCATTGGTTCAACTGAGGTTTATTACCTTATCGGCCACTGAGTCTCTGCAAATGCATTTGTTCCAACTACAATGATTTTAAGAAAGTCATGGAAAGAAGGGGTTGGCATCCTTATAGATAAACAAGAAACGAGGGAGTGATCACAAAAGCAATAATTAAAACTTGAAGAAGTCATCTGAACACCCTCATTGGTACCCAAATCTCTAAAACAGTCGTAACCTCAACCATGCAGCGTGAACGTTGTTCTAAATGGCAACCATAGCGGCTATATCGGCCGGGAAAATTTATCAAGGATAGGAATATATATGTGATATTTTCAAAAATTGAATGTTAAAATCGGACTATAAATATACATATCTTTTTGCCTAAATCACATCTTAATAAGGCAATACATGCATAAATCATATAAAGCTACATAAAATATTATATTTACGTGTTTAAGATATACTTACTTCGACAACTTGCATTAAGCTTATGAATTCAGAATCACTATCCAAGTGTAGAATCTTCATAAATGTCAAATTATCACATTGCTCGAATCACCCAAATGTCTAACCTAGAAATTGAGTGTAAAAAACTATATCGGATCTAAAATCGTCGAAATTGCTGCCAATATATCGGGCACAAGCCGATTTATCGGCGATTTTGAGTGAAAAACACTATATCGGTTTGGATGTGCCAAATCGTTGCAACTAGGTGCCATAAACATAATATCAGTGATATATCAGGGATATTTCGAACACTGAGCATAAATATGAGCTCATGGCTCCAGGCAACGACACTAAGCAATAAATGTTCAAGCATTAAAATTTTGAGTATGTATTATAGTAGTAGAAAGTATTATAGCTAAATTTTAATCATCCCTGCTCCCTATCTCACTGGTTCATTTCAAGCTAATAATTCGAACTTTTAATTAGCTAAGTGGATACAAACCAGAAAACGAACAAAAACCTCTCCTAAGATTCAAACAAGCAACTTTTTTAATATAAAATATTAGAAAAAGAAATCTTTCAAGAAATTCATTTATCAAAAGCAAACAACACAATCAAACAACATTTTTTGCCAAAGCAAGATTCAATTTTGCGACGAATCTAACTAATTCAGGAGTTCAGTTCATGTGTGTGAGCCACACACATATTATAAGAATATTATAAGAGATCCAGAAACTTTAAAGTTTTATATCTTCAAAACCCGACGTCTTATTCACCACGTGTCAACGCAGAATTAGCCTTCTCATATTGTGCGTGTGTGAGGCTAACACACATGAACCAAATCCCTAATTCAGTCGCATCTTCAAGCTAAAAAAAAATCGATTTTTTCCCAATAAATTTTAAAAAGGGGCACAAATTTAAAACACTAACCAGGAAATTGTGGTAAATAAACGCCCTGGGTTCCCACGACAAGACCTCCGTCCAGTGCTTCCCCCTCTGCCCCATCCCATCCCTACAACAAAACAAAAAATTGAATTTTTTTAATAAATAAAAACAACAGATCAAGCTTTCAAAGCACCAGATCCGATCCACCAAAATAAAACAAAAACTTACATCTCAAAGACCGATCGATCGTGCCGTTTCTGATCAGCTTTGGGGGCGTTATCGGAGTTTATCGGAAGCGAGAAGATGCCAAGCGCGAGAAGCATCAAGAGGAACATCGAGAGCATGAGGAGACCAGTCAAGATGAGAGTGTAGGGCGACGATCTGCGGCTCTGAAGCGCCCGAGGGTTCCGTACACCCCTGGCCATTAGAGGAAGCAATGAGGAGCCCTGCGTCTCTCGATTCCTGCTTAAATTCCGAAAGAGGGATGAGCTCGAATCAAGAGAGATTTTGAGAGAAAAACTGGAGTCGGTGTCGGGGGAATTGATTTTGATTTCTTGCGACGTCTTTGTTTTTTTTTTTTTTTGCCAATTTTTTGAATAAATCTAATTTTCTAATTTAATAACAAAAAAAAATCACCTCTCTAAAAGCCAACCGCGGAGTTCAAAAAAAGATTAAAAAAATAAAAACTTGATTCGGGATTTGCAATGCTAATCAAGAAACGCCAGTCAGCATCAACGGAGCTTGTCTTATCGTCGACTTGTTGCTTATGTCACATGGCATATAAGGAATCAGTTTTTGAAAATAAATTTGAGGATATTAATTTTTAAATTAAATTCCAAAAGTGTATTTATTTAAAAAAAATTCTTTTTTTCTTTTTTTCTTTTTCTATTTTTTTTAAGTTTCTTCTTCAGCATCATTGTTTTACATGAACCTAACTCTCTATTATCAGAAAACTGTCCCTGTTTGGATTTTTTTTTCATATTGGACCTCATAAAATATTTCACTTACCTTACATCATAAACTAAAAATTAGAAATAACCACAGATTAGAATTAAAATATTTGCATACCTGAACAGATAATTGGTACCACGAACTGGCAGCCTCATGGTATGAAGAAAAAATTGACAGAAGAATAAAATCAAGCTCTTATTTCTTTTACCACTGAATCACATAATCAGGAGTTTTTGAGCTCTATTTATAAACATACAAATTCTCAAATTATTCATAATCCTATTCAAACTTGCAGCTCCAACTAATGAAAGAAAATACAAAACAAATTCCAACAACTGGTGTGTAACCTAATAGGATTATGATCCTAACAGCGAGTCCTAGTGACACTCAGAATCACACTTGGATTAATTTTTGTTCGCAGTGTTGAATGCTAATGCGAGTTGAAATCGAATTATGTTTCCAACAATAATTTGGAAGTTATTTGCAAGCAAGCAAATTGTAAAGCATTGGCACAAATAGCTGTCGATAACTTGATTAGTTAACTTGGCACAAATTTAACTCGGAGAGCTCCCACTAATCGTTTAATTAAAAAAAAAAAAAAAGGGATATTCCCTTTTTGCTCTTTTGATTTTCTTTTGAATATGCTTGACATTTTGAATTGCATATACATTCTTAGAAAGACTAACGCTTGTGCCAAACTGTGAAAAACACTGAATGTTCTCTTCTGAAAAGTTTTTGTTTTCTGGATTATGAAACAGAAGTTCGAGACAAGCTAGATGTACCTTTTTTAAAATTAAAAAAAAAAAATTCTGCTCATTTAGTTAAGAGTTGGTTCTAAATGTGACCTTGACTTTGCCCAAGCTGTAAGTAATGTATATAAGTTGTGTGTAATTCGGATTCCTTATTTATAGTCACAGAGTTTTTGGAATCATATGTTGATCTCAAAACAGCGTGTAGATTGTTCGAGAAATCAATTCGAAGATGTAGATAGTTTCGAAAACTCTTCAAGTATTTCGCGTGGAGGTGAAGATCCTATTTTTATCTAATTTGTTTTATCTAACTCCGTTTGTTTCCGCATTACTTTGAGGGGCCTGTTTGTTTCACCGCAAAACGCCGCAAATCGTAAGTCGTAAAACTTCTTTTCCATTTTCAGCTGTTTGTTTCGCTGAAAAATAAGTTGCAAAATGCAACTCTCATTTTCTATTTGCAGTTGCTACAGTTAAATTTGTGGTCAACTAAATCTCACTTTTACACCGACATTTCCCACTTGCAGTTGCTACAGTTGGAATCAGTTAAGAAGATGACTGGAGAAGGTACATCCATTAATCCACATCTACTGAGGATCGATGTGGTAAAGTTCAACGGCACGAACAACTTAGGTACGCGGAGGTGTGAGGTAATGGATGCGCTGACGACATCAAACCTCGAAGACACTCTACGGTTAGAGAAGAAGCGCGCATCAACAACAGAAAAAGATTGGGACAAGACGAACCGTACGGCCTGTGGCTTGATCAGGTCTTGTCTGACACAAGATATCAAGTATCATGTGTTGCATGAAACATCTGCGAGGCAGCTGTGGGAGATCTTGGAGAAGAAATATCTGACGAAAAGCATAGAATCGCGATTACAGTTGAAGAGTAAGCTTTATAGTTTTTAGATGCAAAGAGTACCATCAATGAATACTTGAATCGCTACACAAGGCTTCTTACAGATCTAATTAATGTGGATGTGGAGACCAACGAAGAGGATAAGGCGGTAATCCTATTGAATTCTCTTCCTAGGAAAGAGTATGAGACCTTTACTCTTACATTGATCAATGAAAAAAAAATCCCTTAACTACAGTGAGGTGTCTGCTGCTCTTGTGAGCTATGAAGTAAGGAGACATGACAGATTGTTTTCTTCAGGGAACACAACAGCAGAGGCATTGACGGTAAGAGGCAGGAGTTCCAATAGGAAGGGAAGAGATGACCAGGGAAGATCGAAGTTCAGATCAGGCTTCAGATATCTGAAGAGGAATCAGTACGCCCTGTGCAAGGAACTAGGGCGGTGGAAAGTTGATTGCCCGAAGGCCAAAGGTAAGAAGATGGAGTCAAACACTGAGGTGAATATCATACAGGCAGATGGATCAGATTCAAACTCATCGGTTTTCTCTCTCTCTGTTTCTACTCCTACTGTTAGTTACTCAGATACTACATGAGTGGATCTTGGATAACAGAGCTACCTATCATGTGTGCCCGAATAAGGCCTGATTTTCTAGCTTTGAGAAGCTATATGGATGTTACACGGTCATGGGTGATGATCATCCGTGTAATATAGAAGGGATGGGTACAATCCGTATCAAGATGGATGATGAGATAGTACGAGAATTGAAGGAGGTGAGGTATGTACTTCAACTCAAAAGGAATCTCATCTCTGCTAGCACTTTAGAAGCGTTGGGTCTTATAGTATCTATACTAGATGGTGTTCTCAAGGTGACCAAAGGCTCAATGGTGGTGATGAAGGGCGTCCGCGAGGAAAATCTCTGCTACTTGAAGTGTAGTACGGTTACAGGTCAGGTGAAGACTTCTACTTCTTCAGATGATGGTTACACAAAGGTCTGGCAGGTGAAGGTCGGACATGGAGGTGAAAATTTTTTTGCAAGCTCCTGCAAAAAAGGGATCATTGGAAGGTGCTGCTACCTGTAATTTGGAGGGTGAACACAGCGGTCTGGACAAGAAGAAGGTGAAATTCAGCATCAATACTCACCGCTTAAAAGGTCTTCTTGATTGTGTTCACGTAAGCGTTTGGGAACCTGCTAAGACCGCATCGCTTGGAGGTCACAGGTAATTTGTCTCTTTTATTGATAGTTTATCTAGATATCATTGGATATATCCCATAAGACAAAGGTGTGAAGCCCTAAATATGTTGGTGAAGTGGAAAGGAAGAATGGAGAAGCAGACAGGTAGGAAGATCAAGGAGCTACAGATTGGTAATGTTGAAAGAGACATGAACCAATTCCTACGATTTGGCCAGAACACTGGTATTTGTACTCACTTCACAGAAGGTATACATGAGTTGGCTAAGGAATAAACCGTTCCTTATTGGAGAAGGTTCGATGCTTGTTGTCTAATGCAAGATTAGACAAATCGTTTTGCGCTGAGGCGATTGTGTATGCTAGCCATCTCATAAATGGATCAACTGCGATACGAGGTAAAACTCCATTGGAAATTTGGTCTGAAAAAGCTGCTTAAGATCATGGTTTGCTGCGGGAATTTGGAAGTCCGACCGACTTCAGTGTCAAAGATGGCATAGTGAATCCGCGAGCAAAGAAGTTTCTGTTTTTGGGTGTCAAGAGAAATATGAAAGGTTACAGGTTATGGGACCCTAAAAACAAGAAGATCGTGTTGAGTCGGCATGTCACGTTTGATGAGACTTCAGTGTTGAAGTTTATCATCTCTCAGCAGGTAGAGATGACGAAGACCAAGGAAGTATCGCAGCGGGAGGAGGTTGATGCTACTTCACCATCTCCAGTTGGTTCGGTATCAGTGAAGACTTCACCGAATGTGACACCGGGTGGAGATCATGTAGCCAGGATTGATACTGAACAAGTTGAAGACATTGATGAGAATGTCGAATTGTTTGCAGCCATTGGAACCAAGGTAAAACCACGCACGTGCGTGAAGAAGCATGAATCTTAAGCTTGTGACCGCAACAAGCTCAAGTTGAAGGCAGTTGTTCTCCATGACGGTTGTGAGGAGGTTCATATGACTCAGCCAAATAGGTTCGCTGCTGAAGATTCAGGTATAAGTGCTAAAGTGCTTGAGCTTGATGGAGCTCATTTAAATGAACTATGGTTAGCTTGATCCTTTGGGTAAGGTACGTAGGCAACCGTAAAGGTGCAGCCACATTTGGTGATGCAACCCGCATGAAGCTGTTTGGGTTCTTGAGAAGCTGAGAGTTGGACTTCACGTAGAGGTGAAGCATTGTGATCTCGATGAACAGTTGATCTTCTAGTGAGAAGATGGTTAAGCTTGCATAGGAGGGGTGTGCATCCAGTTTGTTGAAGCCGATGATGGTGTCTGGTGTGCTCTACTCAGACTTGGTTGGACCGTCAGCTGAAGACAAGTAGACTGGAGAGAGCTAGTCAATTGGAGAGTCAGTGTTGGCTCATGATGAGTTCTTCGTAAGGTCATGAAGTTGCTGATTGAGAGACACGTTCGTTGGTCGGCTCGTATGGTAGTTCTCCTAAGGTGAAGTGATGGGAACGCATGTATGGTGTATTCCAGTTGGATAGCTGAGCTAAAGGTTCCAAGCCGAGATCGTGTGTCGATTTCGCGGAGATCGTGTGTCGATTTCGTCCGGAGCACTTAAGCTGAGATCGTGTGTCGATTTTGCCGAGATCATGTGTCGATTTCGCCATGTGATAGATTGGAGTTCGTTGGAGATCGGCTCAGATTTGAAAAATCTTCACCGAGATGGAGAATTATAGAGAGAGATGAGATAGAGGAGACATCGGAAGATAGCACGGAGATTGAAAATCAAAAGGAGCAAAAACGGCGCATGCAGCAGGCTAAAATAGTGCACAGTTGACCGGCCGGTCGACCGATGTAAGGATCCGGTCGACTGGTGTGCACGAGGTGCACAGACACAGAACGGTCGACAACCCGGTCGACCGTTGCAGGGAAGCAGTCGACCGCCAGGTCGACTGACTGAAAGGAGCCAAGTCTCGGTTGGAGACGGTCGACCGGTGCGGTCGACCGACAGACGCGTTTTCTGCTGTCCTTTATAGATTCGGATTTCTTTTCTGGTTGGGATCGAATCCAGCTGGGATTTCCTAAAACCCAGGGACTCTGTGGCTATAAATAAGAGTTAGAACCTTCATGTATTGTATCCCACTGAAAATCTCCATTGAAAATTTCTTGAAGAAGGAATAAGTTGTAATTGATTGTTGAATCAATAAAATCTCTCTCTCTCTCTCTTACCCCGAGGACGTAGCCACGTTGCTAAACCTCGTTAAATACTGTGTTGATTGCTTTTCTCTATTATTCTCTATTCTTATCATTGGGTACATCTCCCGCTGCATCAGCCTCCGTCTGATTGGTGGATTCCTTAGAGAGTTTGTTGTCCTGCGCGCAACAGGAGTGACATATCCTTCCTATCCAACAGCTCGGTCCTGACACAGTGACAGAACTGTCAGCATTTCATGTTGCTCAAACCAACCAGATACAGGATCTATATAGCAGATTGGTCTTGGATCATCCCAGAGGCTATTCCCGCCAGCTCCACAAGTGTATTGTATCTCATTTCTCAGGTCATGCTGTGTTTGATGAGAATGTAAAGGTTAACAGGTATTCCAACCGGTTCCTATTCTTGTTTGTCTTCAACTATCAAATTATTTATTTTCCTTTTTCTGTTTTTTGTTCTATAAAATCTTTATTTTAGTTTTATGTGGTAATAAGGGTGGAGATGTTTCAAAACATTTTTTTTTTTTTTTTTGGCTGGAATAACTTTTTACTGAGTGCATCTTGGAACACGATGTAGTTTTGGTTGTTTGGTTAATATTGTGTTTTAGGCAGACGAATACATCCCCGCGTGGTCTTCTCTTTTTGTCTACACTTTTTTCCAAGTCTCCTGGAATTTCTAAGGCTGCAGACATGGCTGCATGCTGCTAAATTGTTCCATAATTGTGTACTCCCGGTACCAACAGGCCTTAGAGGTCTCTTAGCTAGCCCCTAGTTCTTCCATTGTGACCACCGCGAAAAATTTGACACCAATCATTTGGCATCAGTTTCACTGTCAGTCATGAAGACTTCCATCTGTTCATTTATTTTTAACAGCTTCCAGGGTCCAGACAGTACTGTTGGATTAGGTGTCTAAGTAATAACTATAATTGATAGCAGCATAGTCCTTTTGGGTTGCCCTCGAGATTCAAAAATAAGTATAACTAAAAGGAGAACAAAATTTCCTTGGGAAATTAGTCCCACATTGGTGGGATAAGAAAACTGGAGGCTATCCAAGGCTATAAATAGAGCCTTAGGGATTCAGTCTAATTCACAACCTCTTGGCTTGAGTATTAGCCTCCTTCTTTCTCCTCTTGGAAGAACTCTTTGATAGTTCATTAGTTAAATTTTTGGATCGTTGGGTGTGATTCCATCAGAGGCACGACATTTGTGGTGCTTGCTTCCAAGAGATCTGAAGGGATAATTTTTAATTGTTTGCTACAACAACTAAAAGGTATGTAATTCTATTTTCTTCTGTAGTAATCTTAATTATTTACAAGAATATTAGGATTCTTTTTATGTTCATAGTTATAGATTCAATTGTGAAAACACAGATCATGTTTTAGGTTGCATGCTCCCTTAAAAGTCTAAGTTTATTTGTAATACCTAAAACCCATCAGTGGTATCAGAGCAGGTTTGTTTTCAATTGAATTTGCTATAATTGTTGAATTGATAAAAGGTAACTAAATTTTATTTACCATATATATATTGATTCTCATTAAAGGTATAATGAGAATAAAAGGTAACTAAATTTTATTTACCATATATATATTGATTCTCATTAAAGGTATAATGATAATAAAAGGTAACTAAATTTTATTTACCATATATACATTGATTCTCATTAAAGGTATAATGATAATAAAAGGTAACTAAATTTTATTCCCAATCTTAGTTACTTTAAGAAAAAAAATGTGAAATTGTATGTTAACCCATGAAATTGCACATTACACCTTATAAGTCATTAGTGGAGCGTGTGTGGTTAACCAGCACACTAATAGGGACTAATAAAGAGCAGTAATGGGTATCTTATAAATTGTTATTGTTGATGGAGCGTGTGTGGTTTACCAGCACATCAATTGAGATGATAAATGACATGAAAGTTACCAAGTATATTTGCATGGTTATTCACATCTTGTTTGTGATCCTCGGTATCCCAGTCACAAATGTAAGAGCATAATCTGAGATTAAACATGCCATTGAATAGTTTCAATGAGTCTCAAAAGACTTACCTGTATGAAATTTGCAATTAGATTACGGCATCCCTTTTCTAAGTTGTGAATTCCATAGTTGGATCCTAACCTCGATATTTCAATTTTGAGTTGTTATATTAAAAGTTATTTTTTTTTCTAACTCAAACTACCTTTCTTTTAGAAATGTCTGCTCCTAACGATGCTTCTGGTTCCTCCTCCTCCAATCACAACTTTTCTTTGTTGAACATCTGCTCAAAGGTGACATTAGATGGCACCAACTACAATGACTGGATGCGCAACATCAAAATGGCTCTTCGTTTCGAGGACAAGGAGTATGTCCTTGACAAAGAACTTGTTGAAATTGACGAAGAGAAGGCCACTCCTGAAGAATTAGCTGCTTATAAGAAGCACTACACGGATGCAACAAAAGTTGCTTGCATCATGGTTGCTACCATGAGTCCTGAACTGCAAAAATTCTATGAGGATTACTGGCCGTACGAGATGAACAAAGACCTTATGGAAAAGTACCATAAGCGAGCTCGTCAGGAAAAGTACGAGATAGTAAAGTCCCTCATATCAAGCAAGATGAAGGACGGAGAGTCTGTCAGCGGCCACGTGCAAAGGATGCAGCGATACGTGGAACGCCTTATGAGGCTAAATGTGCATATTGATGATGAGTTGGCTATTGACATAGTCTTGAACTCATTGCCAAGTTGTTATGATCAGTTCATCTTGACCTATCATTTGAACAACAATGAGACCACATTGGCTCAATTGCACAACCTCCTGAGAACAGCTGAAACTGGGATGAAGGGAAAGAGTGATGCCCCCACTCCTGCTAATACTACCGTTCTGGCCATTGGGCAAGGAAAGGGGAAAAAGAGGAAAGGTCCTCCCAAGCAAAACTGGAAGGGAAAGTCTCATGTAAAAACCAGTTCTGATATTACCCCTGTCTCTGATCCTAAAGAGGCCACTTGCTTCTATTGCAACGACAAAGGACATTGGAAACGAAGCTGCCCAAAGTATCTGCAAGATTTAAAAGATGGGAAAGTAAAACCATCTACTGCAGGTATATACACTATTTCGTCTATTAACGCAACATCTTCTGATTCTTGGGTCCTTGATACAGGATGTGGGTTTCACATTTGCTCTGTATTGCAGGGACTAAGAAAAAGTGAGGATGTGGAGCATGGTAGAATGAACTTGATCATGGGGAATAGGCGATCTTCACCTGTCACCAAGATTGGAGTTTATAGTCTAGTGCTTAATAATGGTGTTAATTTAGATTTATTGAATTGTTGCTACTCGTCAGAAATGACACGAAACATTATCTCTTTTCATGCATTGTTCAAACAAGGTTTTAGATATTCTTTTAATGATGAGAATGGTTCTATTTCTGCTTATAAAAATGGCAATTTTTATTTTGAAGCTTTACCTTGTGATGGTGTGTATGAAACTGTGATGTGTGTAGACAACTTAGGTAATAGTGTATTTCAAATTGATTCGTCTAATGGTGTAGACAAAGCGTGCTTGTGGCATTGCCGTCTTGGACACATTAACAAAAAACGCATGGCTCAACTCCAAAAGGATGGGGTGTTGGAATCATTTGACCTAAGGTCAGATGATACATGCGAATCTTGTCTTTTGGGTAAGATGACAAAATCACCTTTCACTGGATTTTGTGAAAGAGGTGAAGGTTTGTTGGATCTCATACACACAGACGTGTGTGGACCCTTCAGATCAGCCACAAGGGATGCTAATCGATTCTATGTGACTTTTACTGATGATTATAGCAGATATGGTTATATCTACTTAATAAAGCATAAGTCTGAAACCTTTGAAAAGTTCAAAGAGTTTAAACAAGAAGTCGAGAATCAATTAGGCAGGAAGATAAAGATGCTCCGATCAGATAGAGGCGGAGAGTATCTTAGTATCGAGTTCCATGACTATCTCAAGGAATGTGGAATAGTTTCACAATTGACACCTCCTAGGACACCACAACTTAATGGTGTGGCTGAGAGACGCAATCGAACCTTGTTAGACATGGTGCGTTCCATGATGAGTCGAGCTTCACTTCCAATATCATTCTGGGGGTATGCCTTAGAAACTGCCGCCCACATTCTTAATCTTGTTCCAACAAAGAAGGTTGCCAAAACACCTCACGAAATGTGGACAGGAAAAGTTCCCTCGTTAGCACATGTTAAGGTTTGGGGTTGTGAAGTTTTCGTTAGACGAGAAACTCACGACAAGCTTGAACCTCGTAGTGAGCGATGTGTTTTCATCGGCTATCCACAGAAGAAGTCATTTGGATATTTGTTCTACAGACCTAGTGAGAACGTGGTCTTTGTAGCACGGAAAGGAGTCTTTCGAGAGAGAGAGCTCATATGCAAAGAGGACAGTGGGAGCACCGTTGACCTTGAAGAAATTCAAGAGTCAGCAGATGAAGGAACCTTTGAAACCGCTATGGTTCAACCAGAGGAAGAGATTCCAGTTGAACCCATTGACATTTCATTACCTCTTAGGCGTTCTAGTAGAGTTGGCAAGCCAACTAAGTTCTATGGTTGCCATATAACTGCAAATGGAGACACGTTTATCAGTGACAATACACTGGTAAATTTGGATGAGCCGACAAACTACAAGGAAGCCATGGCAGACCCTGAGGCAGCCAAATGGAAAGAGGCAATGGACAACGAGATCAAGTCTATGTATGACAACCAAGTTTGAAACTTGGTTGATCAACAACCTGGTCGGAAGACAGTTGGTTGTAAATGGATCTTCAAGAAGAAGATCGATATGGATGGTAATGTAAGCACATTCAAAGCACGACTGGTGGCGAAAGGCTTTACTCAAACCCCAGGGATTGACTATGATGAGACCTTCTCACCAGTGGCTAAGATAAAATCTATTAGGATAATGCTAGCCATAGCTGCGTTTCATGACTATGAAATTTGGCAGATGGATGTCAAAACTGCCTTCCTAAACGGAAAGTTGGCTGAGGATGTTTACATGAGTCAGCCAGAAGGTTTTGTGGATGCAAAGTTTCCCAATGGAGTATGCAAGCTTGAGAAATCCATCTATGGATTAAAACAAGCGTCTCGCAGATGGAATCTTTGCTTCGATGAGAAAGTCAAAGAGTTTGGTTTCTCTAGATGTGAGGATGAGTCGTGTGTATATGTCAATGCTAGTGGGAGCATAGTCACCTTCCTGGTATTGTATGTTGATGACATACTTCTTATAGGAAATGACATTCCAACCTTGCAAGATGTTAAGTCTTGGCTTGGAAAGTGTTTCGCTATGAAGGATCTAGGAGAGGCTGCCTACATTCTAGGAATAAGAATTTTAAGGGACAGGAGTAAAAGACTAATTGAACTTAATCAGAGTACCTACTTGGATAAAGTACTGAAACGTTTCTGTATGGAGAATTCCAAGAAAGGAGAACTGCCCATCCAGAGTAATACCAAAATGAGTAAGACTCAAAGTCCGAGTACAGATGAAGAGATAGCAGAAATGAGTAGAATTCCATATGCTTCTGCTGTTGGTTCTATCATGTATGCTATGACATGTACTCGTCCTGATGTGTCCTTTGCTTTGAGCATGGTCAGTCGTTATCAGGGAAATCCAGGTAAAGCTCATTGGGTAGCGGTTAAGAATATTCTCAAGTATCTGCGAAGGACTAAGGACTGGGTCCTAGTACTTGGTGGCTGTGATACATTGAGAGTAACTGGGTATAGTGACGCCAGCTTTCAAACAGATAGAGACAACTTCCGTTCCCAATCTGGCTGGGTCTTTACCTTAAATGGAGGAGCAGTTACTTGGAAAAGTTCCAAGCAAGACACAGTGGCTGATTCTACTTGTGAATCAGAGTACATAGCGGTAAGCGAAGCATCAAAGGAGGCAATTTGGTTGAAAAAGTTCATCGAAGATCTTGGAGTTGTGCCAACCATCAAGGAGCCAATGGATATTTTCTGTGATAATGAAGGAGCGGTTGCATTAACAAAAGAACCAAGAGATCATGGCAGATCTAGACATATTGTCAGAAAATACCATTTTATCAGACACAAGGTAGAAGAAGGCCTCGTTGTAGTGAGGAGGGTTTCATCTGAAGATAATCCTGCAGATCCACTCACAAAGGGTCTGAGTAGGGTTAAACACAATCAGCATGCTAGGAGCATTGGTCTGAGAGATGATGTTGGTTTTAGCAGTTAGATAGTTAGTTTGAAACTTATAACAAAGTAAATGTGATTGACTTTTGGTGATTAAATAATAGAGAATTATTTATGAGTTTGTTTACTACCTTTTGTCAATTGTTTATTATTATGTTTCATTTTGCATGTTTTACTTCCCGAATAATTTGATTATTCGAATTCCACAGTCGATCATACTTTGGAAGTAAGTAGTGAATAAAGACTGTCATGAATAGAGTTGTGGATTGTCTAAAGAGTTTTAAACGTAGCAATGGTATTGCTGCAATGTTCATGAGTACTTTGAAATGGAGATTTAAGTATTGGATTAACCCACGCTCAGAGAATTACTTCATGGAATTTATCACGAGTAATTCTGAGACGATAATATCTTATAATCTTTAAATGGAGATATATGAGTTGTGGTTTACAAGTCAGTTGTGCGTTGATAATATGTAAACGCATCAGTAACTTGATGTTATAAAACGTATTGTTGTGCATGATTTGATGAGTAAATGGTGCAAGCATATAGGTCAAAGTTTATTCGTTCCTTTTGCCCTAACGGGAAAAGCGATATCTTTGGGCCCCTCGGTGATTTGAAGTTGACATATAGTGTCGGGCCCGACCAGGACTAAATTGATGTGTTCATTTAGTAGTTCTATGTCATTACAAATCAGAAATCGGGAAACAAAATACTGGACAAAGAGATTGATTATGTTCCATGTCTCATGTTCAAATAATATCTTGTAGAACGAAGGATTATATGATCTCTTATCTTAGGACACGAAACTGACTAGGTCAGAGTTCGACAATGGCTTTTGGAAGCTACAATTTGCTGATCAATTAGGAAGTTATTAGACTTATCCAAGTGGGAGACTGTTGGATTAGGTGTCTAAGTAATAACTATAATTGATAGCAGCATAGTCCTTTTGGGTTGCCCTCGAGATTCAAAAATAAGTATAACTAAAAGGAGAACAAAATTTCCTTTGGGAAATTAGTCCCACATTGGTGGGATAAGAAAACTGGAGGCTATCCAAGGCTATAAATAGAGCCTTAGGGATTCAGTCTAATTCACAACCTCTTGGCTTGAGTATTAGCCTCCTTCTTTCTCCTCTTGGAAGAACTCTTTGATAGTTCATCCATACTTAGTTAAATTTTTGGATCGTTGGGTGTGATTCCATCAGAGGCACGACATTTGTGGTGCTTGCTTCCAAGAGATCTGAAGGGATAATTTTTAGTTGTTTGCTACAACAACTAAAAGGTATGTAATTCTATTTTCTTCTGTAGTAATCTTAATTATTTACAAGAATATTAGGATTCTTTTTATGTTCATAGTTATAGATTCAATTGTGAAAACACAGATCATGTTTTAGGTTGCATGCTCCCTTAAAAGTCTAAGTTTGTTTGTAATACCTAAAACCCATCAAGTACAACATCAGTTCGAACAGATTTTCATGAAGAAGCTCATAGGACTGAAAAATCTGTACTTCTTCCTTGTGCAAACGAATCTCATCTCACTTCTGCATTCCATTTCTTGGCATGTAAATCCAATACATATTTCTGCTGCAACCCAGTGTGTAACCTGCTTCATTTTATAGCACCACATTGCTCTCATCTCCCAATTCGACAATTTATAAGAATGAAGCCTGTATTATAATATATTTTTAAGAGCTCCAGTAGGTTCTTTTGTATTCGTTGGATCTTCTGAACTTTGTGTGCTCCACAGGTTGGCTCAACAAACTGATGCCGGACAGCTGACAAGATCGCTTCTCTTGGCACCACGAGCAACAGTCAACCTGAAACCGAACCTGCTGATCGTTGCTGATGATGTGAAATGCTCGCATGGAGCAGCAATAAGTGACCTTGAAGAAGACCAGATTTTCTATTTTCAGGCACGGGGTATCGACTTGCAAACAGCGAGAGACGCTCTTGTATTCTTCCCTTGGAGCTGAGGTTTTTGAGCGCATTCCATTTGAGCCCTTCAGGAAGAGTGTAAGCAGTCAAGTGAAAGAAGTTTTAGCAGCCAGATGAGTGTGAAAAAGGGACCCTTTTGTGATAAACAACATTTCTAATTGTTAATCATTGTAATTTATAATTCTTTTTGAAATTGTTATAAAAGCTTTATCTTTTTCCTGTGAGAACATCTCTGATGTTGTTAGTTTCTAGGATCAATCTGACAACTAATCAATGTCACCGATCTAATTGGCCAGGTCGGTGAATATCAGGTGGGGGTTTTTCGTTCAATAGAACGTTCCTTAATTACAGAACCACCTTTCAATTACCTTCCTTAGTTAAACACCAATTAGACTGGTATAAGTCAGTCTTAATATACTGAATATCAGTATAACCCCTGTATAAAGAAAATTAATTCACTTATACAGTACTTGGAGTGAGGTACGCTTATAGCGAATCTCCTTAAGATAATTACGTCTCCTGCTACGGTGCTAACGGGTTACTGGACGCTGGTCTCCTAAGATATAACACTTCTTCACGGTATTTGGATAGCACTATCAAGATACAACACTCCTTCACGGTATTTGAATAGCACTACCAAATCACCGTACAGTAGAAAGGAGGGAGATTAAAGAATAAAGAATCTGTTGAATTTTCTGAGCCTTCTTTCAGAAGGAATTTTCAGAATCTGTTGGAAGTCAGAATCTGTTGGAAGTCACTTCGGAATCTGAGTTGCAGAATTTTCACTTCCTGTTGGCAGAAGAAATTTTCTGTTTCTATCTGTGTGTTGTGTTTTTCCTTTGTGTTTAAAATGAGAGAAACAAAATCAGACAACAATTCTATTAAAGAATCTGTTGAATTTTCTGAGCCTTCTTTCAGAAGGAATTTTCAGAATCTGTTGGAAGTTAGAATCTGTTGGAAGTCACTTCAGAATCTGAGTTGCAGAATTTTCACTTCCTGTTGGCAGAAGAAATTTTCTGTTTCTGTCTGTGTGTTGTGTTTTTCCTGTGTGTTTAAAATGAGAGAAACAAAATCAGATAAAAATTCTATTAAAGAATCTGTTGAATTTTCTGAGCCTTCTTTCAGAAGGAATTTTCAGAATCTGTTGGAAGTCAGAATCTGTTGGAAGTCACTTCGGAATCTTAGTTGCAGAATTTTCACTTCCTGTTGGCAGAAGAAATTTTCTGTTTCTGCCTGTGTGTTGTAATTTTCCTGTGTGTTTAAAATGAGAGAAACAAAATCAGACAACAATTCTATTAAAGAATCTGTTGAATTTTCTGAGCCTTCTTTCAGAAGGAATTTTCAGAATCTGTTGGAAGTCAGAATCTGTTGGAAGTCACTTCGGAATCTCAGTTGCAGAATTTTCACCTCCTGTTGGCAGAAGAAATTTTCTGTTTCTGTCTGTGTGTTATGTTTTTGATGTGTGTTTAAATGAGAGAAAAGGAGCGATGCGCTATATCTGTCTGTGTTTTTTGCCTGTGAGCTATTTATAGCGCTCAACCGAATCTGTTGGAAGTCACTTCGGAATCTGAGTTGCATAATTTTTACTTCCTGTTGGCAGAAGAAATTTCAACCGAATCTGTTGGAAGTCACTTCGGAATCTGAGTTGCAGAATTTTCACTTCCTGTTGGCAGAAGAAATTTTCTGTTTCTGTCTGTGTGTTGTGTTTTTGCTAAGGAGCGCTGCGCTATATCTATCTGTGTTCTTGCTGTGCGCTATTTCAATCGTGTTCGCGGCGGTTTCTTATCATCCGGATATACCCGCGAGACCAGTTCAAAAAGAACCGGACCGGGTAGGGAACCAGAGCCTAGCCCGGCTTCGGCTGCGCCGGTCGGCCGGTCGGCCTGCGATGGCGCGCGCGTGTGTGGGCATGGTTTCCCTGTAATTACGCACGAAAACTCCAAGTACCCAAAGGGCACACCCTTTGTTCCCATTTTTCTCTATTTAAACACTTTAAATTTCCATCTCATGGCCAATGTGGGACTAAATGCTTTTAGCTACCTCTAGTCCCCTTTGGGTTTTTGAATTAGACAAACTGTAGATTTGAATATCTCATTCATTCAAAGTCAGAATTGAACATGTGAATATACCACGTTCATCCTCAATGGAAGGAGAACACACTCTAACCATTATCCAATTGATTTTATCAACGGATCTCGCCGTAATTCAACTCAAAGATTCACATTTAATTCTTCATATTTCCCAACATATATTGCTAGGAGAAATGACATAGTAGAGGGGTTTTATCTATATATTTTTTGTGAATACAATACATTATGGGTAAACTTACAAACGAAGAGCAATTTGTAAGGTGAAAATTATTGAATTTATTTGCAACATCACTTCAAGATATCATTTCTATTTGGCGTTGAATGCCATTCTTCTAAATTTGCATAGAGAAAATCTTCACACACCTGTCTCAAATAAATTTATTTCATGCAATCCATTTAATACTGTGAACTTTTTCTTTGACAAAAATTTTATCTTATGGTGTTTTAACTTTTGAGGCACGCAACTAACTTCTTTCAAATTTTTTATTTCAAAGCATTTAAAATTTATTTTGATCAACAAAAAAGTTTCATAATCTATACAGTAATTACACTCCCATTCAATTCAATGAACTTCAAAATGAATTAGTATATACATTATGAATTCTAAATGCATTATTAAACTTCCTAATAAGGTAAAATCCTAAGATGTCAAGAGTTCATGCACATCACACATACGTCTCACATATTTTTCCAAATTTAGGAAATCACATAATCCAACATCCCCTCTAGAATTTCCCCAGCCCGCCCACCCACCACCCAAAAACATAACAAAAAAAAAAAAGAGAGAGAGACAAAAATCCTTCATTATCGTATTATCATTGCGTCGTAAATTTGTCAACCTACGCTGTGCAAAGTTCGTCCCATCTTGAATTAGTTCAGCTTAATTTGCAATGTTAAACATCTTTAAAAGTCTACTTCATATTAATTAATTACTAGCAAAACGTGAGCATCATCGTTATTCACTGCCTTAGTTTATTAAATTCATGCTCTGTGCTTTTTTTATATTCTGACGTCTGAAAGCATTTGCTTATGCTTTCTTTCAGTTTTGCATGTACACCCGTCAAGAGAGAACAATTTACAACTGTTTGGTTAGGGGGTGGAAGTGAGAAAACAGTAATAGTTTTTTTGGAAATTGAGAATTAATTAGTAAATTTTTTGGTATTTAAATGTTATTGTAAAGTGTGGTTTGAAAAATGTTATGTCTATTTCGGTGTTTGGATGGTAATATGGAAGTGAAGTAAAAAAATTGATCGCAAAATAATATTAAAATAAAAATTAATTAAGAAAAATAAAAATTGGATTGTAATTAAAATGCAAGTGAGATTTACATGATCATAAAATTACTGTTTTGAGTTATAACTTATTACAAATAAGATTTACATGAGCACAAAATTAACTATAGGGGGTGTTTGGTTCCAAGGAAGTGAGCGGAAGTAAGGAAATGGGAAAGTATAATTGCTCACTTCCCTATCTATCCAAACACCGGAAAAGGAAAATAAGAAAACCCCTTTTCCTTTTCTCTTTTCTCTTTTACATAACAATTTCCTCACTTTCAGAGTGCTACAGTTAATTTTGTGGTCATGTAAATCTCATTTTAATAAGTTGTAATACAAAACAGTTAATTTTTTGATCATGTAAACCTCGATTGCATTCTAATTACAGTCCATTTTTTATTTTTCTTAATTAATTTTTATTTTAATAATATTTTGCGGTCAACTTTGTGATCAATTTTTTCACTTCCACTTTCACATTATCATCCAAACACTGGAAAAGACAAAATATTTTTCAAATCACACTTCCCAACAACATTCAAACACCGAAAAACTTACTAACCAATTCCCAAATTTCATAGGGAACTATTACCACTTCCTCACTTTTTTACTTCCTCACTTTCACCCTTAATCAAACAGGCCCTATAGCGCCTTGGAAGTGAGAAAATAATTGTACAAAAAGAAAAAAAATAAAAAAGATTTTCTCATTTTTCTTTTTTAGTGTTTGGATAGATAGGGAAGTGAGAAATGACACTTCTCCATTTCCTCATTTTCGCCCACTTCTCTGAATCCGAACAGCCATATAGAATCATCATTCAAAAATTTCAAGACGTCAGAAAAATATAGGAAGTGGGAAATGACACTTCTCCGTTTCCTCATTTTCGCCCACTTCTCTGAATCCGAACAGCCCATATAGAATCATCATTCAAAAATTTCAAGAAGTCAGAAAAATATAGATATTTCGGTAGTATTATTCTCTAATAATTTTATCTAAGCTCGATAGTTTCTTTCTCAATTGGACTCTTAAACTTTGGTACACATTTTAGCTTGGCCAGTTCGAGTGACAACGCAAGCAAAGAAAGATTTTTAGAATTTAGCTCTCTCGAAACACCAGTTTTCTATTTTCACTTTGTTCTTATCAAAATGTGAGAAAAAATTTTGAGCATTGTAACTTTCATGAAGAAAAACACGTGAGAGTGAAGTTTTGAGAAATTTTAAATCGTTTGGATTTTTTTTGATGATTTGCAAGTATCGCAGAAATGATTAGATGAAGAATTACTTATTGGCTAAAACAAGCTAAAAGAAGATATTTTTCATAAAATATTGTTAAAGAAAGAAGAGTTAATGAATCTATTATAAATTAGTAGGATTCAAGAATCTAAAGTCATTGATATGATTGGGTTCCAGTAAAAAAAATTAAGTTTACTTTTTAATGGATAAAATTTTCAATATACTTGGATCCAAATTTAAAGATAAATTCTTAACAGATTCAGATCGAATTTTCCGAGTATAGGGCTCCATCTTAAGAGGAGGCGTAGATAAACTCTACAGGCCTGTTTGGTTAAGGGTGAAAGTGAGGAAGTAAGGAAGTGAGGAAGTGATATTAGTTCCCACTTGGGAATTGGTTAGTAAGTTTTTCGGTATTTAGATGTTGTTAGGAAGTGTGGTTTGGAAAATGTTATGTCTTTTCCGGTGTTTGGATGGTAATGGAAAGTGGAAATGAAAAAGTTGACCACAAAGTTGACCGCAAAATAATATTAAAATAAAAATTAATTAAGAAAAATAAAAAATGGATTGTAATTAGAATGCAAGTCAGATTTATATGACCAAAAAATTAACTGCTTTATGCTACAACTTATTATAAATGAGATTTACATGATCACAAAATTAACTGTAGCACTCTGAAAGTGAGGAAATGGTTGTGTAAAAGAGAGAAAAAAAAGGAAAAAGGGTTTTCTTATTTTCCTTTTCCGGTATTTGGATAGATAGGAAAGTGAGCAATTATATTTCTCCATTTTCTTACTTACGCCCACTTCCTTGCAACCAAACACACCCTAGAGACAAGTATGCTAAAAAGTAAAAAAAAAAAATATATTCATGTGGTTTGAAAAATATGCAAAAATCGCCGAGAGATTATTTTTTTGATCGGCACCATCTTCGGACATCGACACCTGCTCCCCTCTCAGATCTCTCCACATAAATACCCCTCACCCAACAGCCTCTCCTCATCTTCAAGAACTAGAGAGAGAAAATCCCACTGTCCAGAGAATTTTTTTCTAGAGAGAGAAACGGAGAAGAAAAATAAACAGAACCCTAGAGCGATAGAAAGCCATGTCTTCGGCTTTCGATAGCTTCAGCAACGACGGGGACGAGGCGTCCCGCACCGCCTCCACCCGCCCCTTCGACGACGACGGCTACCTCGGCTACGACTCTTCTCAGCGCTACGAGTCCTACTCCAACTTCGCCGCCGACGAGGAGGGCAAGGATCCGGTCATCGGAGGCGGGGACTACGGCGAGATCCCCGTCCACGGCGGCGACGAGGACATCGGGATTGGGGTGGATCCGCCGTCGCCCGAGGGGTACGGGTTCAGATCGGGCGCGGGATCCGACTTCCCAGAGCCGGATCCGTCGCCGTTCGTGATGCCGGAGGCCAACGGGAAGGTGTACGGGATGGGGTCGGAGGAGGCCGAGGATATCTTCAGCTCCGAGGGGCCTGTCCTACCGCCGCCTAACGAGATGCAGGAGGAGGGGTCCAAGCTCCGAGAATGGCGACGGTGAGTGCATTTCTTTTTCTTTTTTTGTCTAGATCTGATTATTTCGGATTTGATTGATTTAGGGATTTTTCTCTTATTGTGCTGATCTGCTGTTTTGGGTTGATTACTTGAATTTGCTTAGATCTGCATGTTGTTCTCGTTCTGTGCGTGAATTATTAAGTTTAGAGTAAGAAGTCATGATGTTGTTATGATCTCCTATTGATTAAGTTTCCATAATTTACCTAAAATCTAGAAGCAGAGGTGAAATGAATTCGTCAGATCATCTGAAATTTGTGAATTGTAATGAAATTAGGTGCTTTTCTATGTTGCATCAGAGGGTAGACTAGCTGCTTTTTCTATGTTGCATCAGAGGGTAGACTAGCTCTGCTTTATATGTAATTGAGAACTATACTTTCACCTTTAGTGTTTTTTTTGATTAGTTTCCTGCTAATTCCCTTGTGGATTGTATGAGATCCACTTAGCAATAGAAATCCAAAAGAACAGTACAGTTTAAGACGAAGAATGATGAATGACCTAACAATAAAAATATGTAGTGATTACAATAAGGTAAACTCAGTTGGCGTCATCTGGTTGAATATATACTATGGCGCAACATACCCATACTGTTTATAGTTTGAAGGTCTTACCATTGTAAATTCTAACCATATAGAAGTCTGGTATGTGATAGATTGAAGATGGTTATCAGAAACTGTGTTGATTTCTAGGACCAAACTGGGTCAATCATAATTAGGCTTTGGTGGAGAATTTTAGCATCCGTGCTGTCCTTGTTTAATGTCCTTGGGGAAATGACAATTAATCCTCGTTTTTGTTTAACTTCGAAGGGGGAAATGACTGCTAAGGCATCCAGTGATCTTATAATTTTCCAAACATGAAAAAGGAATTTTTTCCCCCTCCTGTGAATCCTTTGCATGAGAACCTTCTTTTAAGTTTGTGCAAGGCTTGAGCAGCGATAATAGAACAGGTGATGTAGGATTGTGGGCTTCTTGTGACGTGGGATGGAGGGAATTTTAGAGTTTGTGGTGGGGTTTTTGGTGAAATTGGTGAAGAACAGTGGAATTAGATATGATCATAGATTGCAACCCAGATCTTGGCTTCACCACTTATGATTCAATCTATGGGGATCCGAACCAATACCAAAGCAAATAGCTTATCAAAATTTTCATAATCATTGAATGATTTTTTCAAAGATTACTACATGGCTATATATAGCTTACAACACGTGTACTTTACGTAAAATTATTGATAACATCAAATCTCACTAAATAATCACATCTAGGTTCAAATAAATCCTAAATGTCAAGCAAATTTAATCAAATCTAAATTCAAATCTAATTCTAAATCTGAATAAATACTAGTAAATCTGAGCCGTCCGATTCTCCATCATTCTTCCCAACTTGAAAACATTGATCCCGGTGAATGTAGTGGTAGGCAGAAGGTAAGCACATTCGGGTCATACCACATCATGAATTCTCAATCAGGCCCATCATGGCTGAGCCAAAGTGGTGGAGGTGGAACCGGTTTTCGTGACCAACCGCCGGCTGCGGTCGATGGTATCTCGAACAAGACACATGCATCATACCGAGGCAAATCATCCCGGCTGAAGACTGGACTGATTGTACTCTGTACTATAAGAAACCCAACCTCCTGTGACCATGTTGTCTCTAAAAAGATCTGCAAAGGATCATATACATCAGGTAATCTCAGGGATAAGAGAACCCCCATAGCTGACGAAGATAGCTACATGGTAGGTTCTGCTAGAAGATCAGCATGAGTCCCAATAAGAGAATCTATTGTTGATTCTGGATAGGGCTCATTTACAACCTCTGGCTCTGGATCTGGCTCCGACTCTGGCTTATCAACAACGCCTGGCTCTGAATTTGCATCAACCTTCGCAGTTTAGCTTGCTACAAGTTTTTGGATCTCATCTAGGAGCTCCGTGCAAATATTGGCGAATCATCGACTCTCTGTCTCGGGCTCTTGCTCAACATTGTAGTCTGCCTCAGATGCATAAAGAAGGTATGGAGCATACAAACTACAGAGATCTTGTAAGACGAACCAACATTGATCGTGGATATGACTATCTTTTCACCACCAATAAGCATGTCTAACCAGCTTCATTTGGACATAATGATACTTCTGCTCAGATGTCTGAATAAAATAACTGAAGAAAGTTTTAAGATTGCTTTCCAATCCTCATACCCAATATGATCATTAGAACCTCGAAAATATGGGAGAGTCGCATACATATCTCGTTCCACTTTCTTTTCATCACCATCAATATATATGTATTTACCGCAAAAGTAAAAATTCATGTAGAAAATTAAATGCATAAAGATCAGAAGTTAGCCGAGAATTTCAATGGTTCGAACTGGACTCAATTCGGGCTAGAAATGTGGCCTGAAACGCTGATCTTCTGCTGTAGGAACAATACCGGCATCAAACACGGGCTTGTGGAGGTCATATCTACTATCCGACTGTTGTGAAATCTTTCCAGTGGCTCCGAGACTTAGTCACACATCGAATGCTTCAGACGGAACTTGAATTGAACTTCGAACGGGCCTGAAACGGACTGCAGCTGCGCTCTGCATGAACATTGCCGATAAACAGTAAAATTACTGTTCACTGACTAGTAAGTTTTTTTCTTCTTTTTTTTCTTTTTTTTTCAATTCTTTTTTCTCTTTTTTTTCCTCTTTTTTATCAGGAAGTTTGGCTCTGATACCAAATTGATGTGGGGCGGAGGGGATTTTAGGGTTTGTGGTGGGATTTTTGGTGGTATTGGGGGAGAACAATGGAATTGGATATGATCATAGATCGCAACTCGGATCTTATCTTCACGGCCTATGATTCAATCCATAGGAATCCGAACCAATACTAAAGAAAATAGCTTATCAAAATTTCATAATCATTCAGTGATTTTTTTCAATGATCACTACATGACTATATATGACTTACAACATGTGTACTATACGTGCAATTATTGATAACATCAAATCTCACCAATTTTTTCCAAATTTATCCACATCTAGATTCAAATAAATTCTAAATCTTAAGCAGATCTAATCAGATCTAAATTCAAATTTAAATTCTAAATCTGAATAAATACTAGTAAATCTGAGCTGTCTGATTCCCCATCATCTTGTTTCATCAACACTTCAACTAGGACTTCTCCACCACCCATCCTAACTCTTTACCCTGTGAGCCAAGTCTCAAGGGCTATAGGTAGGGTAGATGAAATTAAATACAAAAATTGTCTGCATATCCCGAGTTGCTATGTTTAGAATATGCAAGATTGCTGCAAGTATTTATTTTAAATAGATTAGTTTAAGTACGTCAAATAGGAAACATATCCTCTGGGAATCCAGTTTCTTTATCTCAGATAGTTTAGTCTTTGTCTGTTTGTTCAGATAGCTGCATATCCTGTTCTCCTTTCATGTAATTCTTAAAAAAATCTAGATACATGGACTAGAGGGAGAAATTCCAACTTTTTATTTTTGGACTGAATCTGTAACGAACTCTTTACTTTGAGTTGTGCAGCATAAGAAATTATGGAAAAGGGAAGACGGCAATAATGGTTCAAATACAAAACTCTTTTACAATTATATAAGAAATTCTGTCAAAATAGGGTATCAATAAGCATATTCTACTGATACAGAATGAAATGATGTATTAATGGGTCATTTTGTAATAGAGATTAGAAGGTCATATCAAGTTGTTTTTAACATGAAAAGTGATTAACCTAACCCTAACAGATGCTAGAATTCTTCTCAGTAGCGATCATGTGATGGATCTTTTGGTGTAAAATTGACAAAAGTTGTCCTAGCCCATAATCTGGTAGTGACTTGGAAATTCAGCATGAATGTTAATGGCATCTTATGTGATACTATATCAACCAGTAGCAAGTTAATAAAAGTACTAAAATGAACCCCAAGTATAATAGAAGATAAGACAGCAGCCCAACAATCAAAACTCCCACTGAAATTGCAACTCCGTTGGATCACCATCCACCAACCAAGGATCCTCCTGCCACTGAACCAGCTTTGCTCACAAAAAAAATTTATGTTAAATAGTAAATATCACTTGTATAACCCCATGATTTTGAATTAGGACAGTTTGACCGACAAACATCTCCTTAGGTGGGCTTAAGCTGTTGCTCGGTCAAATTTCTTTGTTTTTTATCGACTTCTAAAATATTTGGTGGACCTATAAAAGCAAGCTGATAGAATTATATTGGATCACTGAGTGGATGTGATTTGTGGTATTGTTTGAGGGTATATTGTTCATGTTTATTTATCTAGTTTAAGGATGCTACAATTCTTTTTTGGTGATAGTTGGTGTGAAGAAATCTTATGTTTTCCTACTTCTCAAATTTGAGTTAGTGAATCTGCAGATATCAGATGCTTTGTAAGATCTAAACCATTAACTCGTTACAATGTTATGGGAAGAAAAACACTACTTTCTCTATGCTGGAATAATGCTGACATTTTTGAGGAATGATTATTAAGGAGTTTGAAAGAATGGAAACTAACTTTTAAAGAACCATGCTGTTTTGATGAATCTTAAAACTTGTCATTGCTGTTTTTAATTGCTCATTTATTTGTTGCTTGATTATATGATGTTGCAGAATGCTGATTGGTGTTCTAGCAACCATGTCTTGAGTGTGTAGTAGATCACTTACCATCATGTGCCAAACTAAATTTTCATTTGAGGTAATGTTGTGGACTCTAACCCCTAGCCTTTTAGGATCCCCCTTCTGTTTTTAGTTCTGAGCTTGGTTTGTAGTTTACTATTCAGCATGGGTACTCCTAGCTGATGCAGTGTCATGTCGTGTATTTTAATAACTTGCCACATGTCTGACATGTCATATCAATGTTAGTATGGCCTTGTCTGTGTAACAAAGGTAGTTTTCCTCAGCTCTTTTGTGTGAGTAGTTGGGACTATAACTGTTTTGTAGGGAGGGGAGGGGAGGGATTTTGGGCATTTCTGGTACATAAATTGGTAAACTCCCAAATTCTGGTATGATTTGGGATGTTTGATGGTATGCACCTCGTTTATCTTAAAAGGAAAATGGATTTATGTTGCCTTTTGTAAATGAAAAAGAAAATAATAAAAACATAACGAGCATAAGTGGGTATTAGTTAGAGAAAGAATATTTTGTATTGTAACAATGGACAAAGGATGGTCCATGGGGCCAATGGTGCTCTCTGAAGGGTCAAATTTAGGAACAACTTACAGTTTACTATCATAATGATTCTGGAGTTGCACCTTATAATTGTTTCCCAGATTATTGTCTAGCAAATACTGACAAACCTAGAGTTACAATGATGTAACATTTGGCAGTAGCTCATCATGGATATTCATTTTAACTGTTTTCTTAAGGGCCACTTCGGTTAATATCCAGGAAAATCAGAGATTTATCCCTTTGCTCGCAGTGTGATATTGCCGCTTCTATTGCTCAATTAGGGTTTAAGATGGTGACAGTTTTACAGATGGCCGTTGTTTTGAGCCTAAGGTTTTGAAAGCGAGTCAGGAGTCAATATGGTTTCTTGATGGGGTTGACGGAATGTGCTTTAGATTGGAATTGGTTAGGTCTGCCTATTATTTTGCAAATGGTTTGATTTTTTAGTCCTGCCTATCTACAGCTCACTGTCCAACTCGATTAGTTTGGAAGGACGACTTTGAGAGATTTCAAGGATGCAAGCAAGCAGGCATTTACAACATGTTTGGGCAAAGAGGCTTGTGAACATGTTCTTGGGAGTGGTGAACGGGCACGGACTTGTTGCCGACTATGCATGAGCATATATTACACGAGTGTAAATAATTTGGAACAAGATAGGACTAAAGAAAATAGAATATGCATTACATTTGTTTAAATAACAAAATTTATATTCTTTTGCCTCCTTGGTATTTTGTAATTTTTAAATGCCAAAATGAAAACAAAAATCGAGACGGAAACAAAACCACTGGAACTGTCAAAACTGAAAGTCCAGAGGTGAAATCAAGACTAAATTTGAAACCTTGCTAAAAAATTAAAATAACCACCCCAATAATTTAATAATTGCAGCTTTATTCCCATCTTGACTCATGAAATACCTTGGTATGTTGTTTATGTAAGTCTGCCATGAAAGATTATATTTCAGGAAAAAAGTGCTGCGTTCAGTAACTGTAATATCAGAAATCCTAGTGGTGTGCAGTGAGGCTCTTGACTGACCACACATGACTAATACAAGAAAACTTGAATGTCCTTAGTTATGTTCTCAGTTCCGGCTTACTGAATAATTGCATTCTATACATAATTATTTTTGGTTTTGGATTTGTGTGGTGTGGTGCATTTGGTTGAAAAGAGATGACATTGGAAAGAAATAGAAGCTTTTGTTGAGAGCTGGAGAATTGGACAGTTAAATCCTGGTTTTTTATTAAAAAATTTAGTTTTGAATATATGGATTAGGCACAGATAGCTGAGGAGCGGTATCTATTTTGACTGCAGGACATACAATCAGCATCTAGGACCTTGTGGCCATGGTTAGTAGGTCTGTTATAACCTAGGAAGCATGGATACTTCAAAGTGAGTATGCTTCCGTGTCTGACATGTGTCGGTCACCTGACCCTATGAGAGAAATGTGTTGGTTCTAAAGGACCAAAAAATTGTGACTAAACCATGTCGACTTTAGAAAATGTAACGGTTGCATGTGAGGCACGTCGGAGCCATGCCCATCATAAATAAATATAAAAGCCGTCATGTATGTTTTACTCTGGATTAACATAATCTAAACACCTTCCAAAAACATAGGAGTTATTATGGGCTTGTATTAACATTGCATTGGACTTATTGGTATCTTCTTTTGCTTAATATTGCAATGTATGGGAATTAATCTTTGTTTTTAATAAACATATTCTACTCACTGCTAGTCACTAGGGGTTCCTGTCAGTGTTCTAAAAATCGGTTTCATTATTCGTGCGGTCCAACACTGAATAATGATTAATCGGATTAATCGAGGATTAATCGGGAATTAATCGTTTTGAATATTTTAATACATTTAATTATATTTATACACAACTACATATGAATATATACAGTTAATTGTTGAAAATACCTAAATATTATACAAGATAATATCTAGATGTGAAGTTAGAAATCATGATATGTTGAACAACAAGACAATATAAATAAATAGTAAAAAAGAAGAAGTAAGAGAACTTATCTCGTCGCATTAGTAATCTAAGATTTCAAATTTTGCAACATAAATATAAATCAAAGAACTTACCTGTAAAATAAGATAAATAAAAAAAATAGTCAATTTATCAATCAAAATAATGAGCTTTAAAGAATGATGGAGAAAGATTGCTAAATAAGTTAATTTAAAAATAATAAAACATAAGTATCGCTTTATGCAAAATATACAATAATAAAATATCATAATTCATAATTCATTTACTGTTTAATAAATAATAGTTCATCTACTATTTAACAAAAGATCATTATTAAATCATCAACCTCACAACATAAACTACTTAGCGATCCAACACACACAAAGTGATAATATATGAAATGCCTAAATGATTAATCGGGGATTATTAATCGGGCATTAATCGGGGATTAATCTTTTTGGATCCGATTAATCGCCCGAGCGCATAATCAGAGCGATTAATGTAATATTAAGCGGGCTGCCACTGAATAGGATTAATCGGCCGATTAATCCGATTTTTAGAACCGTGGTTCCTGTTGTGGCATCCTTATGCCTTACTTTTAAAGTATTTGTTGTGATGTCGTGTCTGTGTAATATCATATGTGTCCCATGCGGTGTCCATACTTCCTAGGTTATAACTTTGCTGTTCAGCTTTACGGATAATATTTTGTCCACTCTTTTCTAAATGCTCGTCATATCTAGCTTCTCTAAGGATTTGGTCAGAGGGCCTATACATGTAACATGTTTGCCTTGCTTGGGAGTCCTAGTGATGGAACTAGAACTCAGTCCTTGGATAAGGTACCCTGTTGAAGTGGGAGAGACAATACTTCTTCGGGCCGGATGCTTATGCTGGTGTCAATTTCACATATCACAGATTCACATATATAGGAAATATGGGGTGCCTTTGGACACAATTTAGAGCCTTCCCGTCACACTGAAGCCCAACCTTCCCTTTCTGAACCAGAACCATACTCAGCATCTATGCAAAACATCCTTCTGCCTCTCTATTCCTAAACCTTGGACACGAGTTTGTTTCCCCCTCTTCCGTGTAGCCAATCCTTTTTACCCTCTTCTTCTCAACACAGTCCCTTGTTGCACCTGCACAATACTAGGTGGGTCTATTCTTTGCTTCTATTGCTGCAATTCCTATTTGTGTCTAGTTTGGTCACAATGATCCATTAGGTCATTGCACAGTTAATCCGTTATGAACAGTACTCACTGTTTCTGAAGCACTAATCAACTTTATGTGCTTTGAGCCGTCAGTAGAAAAAACATTAGTTTAGATTTAGTTAATATACACCTCTTCCTTTTCCTCTCTCTATCTCTGCATGAGGCTTGACCTTGGAAATTCAAAGGAGAGATTAGAAAACAATAGCTTCCTCTTGTATGAGGCTTGATGCTCAATGGAGAAATTAGAAAATAAATAGGTTGTTATATTACAAAAACAACCCTTACTTTCATGTAAAACGAATGGATCACAATCACCTTCAAATTGAAATTTGGGAACTAGGGTTTAAAAGGAAGAAGCAAGAATAGGAATTAGGGTTTCAGAAAAGGAGATAAGAAAAAGAGGATAAATTTGGGCTTGACACTCCTCACACCACGGGCTTCACACCCCAATCTCAAGAACTCAAGACTCAAGAAATTTAAACAAAAGTTTTTAATTCATTCATTATCTACTGATAAAAGGAATCTGGGGCTTATTTATAGGCTTTTCAAAAGGTCTAGTTCTCGGATATAACCGATGTGGTACTAAAAGCAAAATAGACAAAACAACTAAACTTAAGAATAAGCTAAGGCATAGAAAAATAGCTAGCAATGGTGATGTCCTCATCACTCGCCCCCCTGTTTTCGTTTGTTCTATTTGTTTTTATCTGTTGATTTCTATTTTGGTCTGTTCATGGATTTTGACTGGTGATACTATTGCTACCTTTTTTGGATTTTGGTTTCAGAGCCAATGTCCATGGATTTGGTGATAATTTTGCTGCTGGGCTCTGTGTTTAATTATACCAGGGTAAAGATATTCCCTTCCCACTGGATTGTGTCGGGTTTGTTCTTGCTTTTATCTTGCATTTCCTTCTTGTAGACTTCGTTTGGTACTGGAGACTTGGGATTGTGAAGACTCATTGTGGGTACTGGATTTTGGGTCCCTTGTTGCTGGTTTGGTTTTTAATTGTGCCGTGGTCTTCAGGAAGAGTGAAAATGAGGGCTTGTCTTTGAGCCTCTCATGAAGGGTGGTTTTGTTGGTGAGTCATGCAACATGAGTGGCAATGGGAGTGTCTTTCCTTTTGAGAGTGCTGGGTTTTCAGCATCCTTGCTTTCTCCTGGATGGGTCCTTTGCTCTCTGTGAGTTATGAGAAGACACTAGACCTCAAGGATGTCTCTAAGTTGCGGTGTAGTGATAGTGTCAAATGGTTTCGACCTGGTGTTCTAGAATAATAAGCTTGAAGGGATGCACGGTTAATATCAATAATGAGAGTTGCATTAGAATTATGACATTCAAACTGGTGAAAGCATTAGTCCTTTTTAGGACCAAGTCTTGTTACCGCGTATCTGTGCTATTGTATAGCTGTGTATGTTGGTCTCGGCCTCATTGATTTCTTTGTTCAGTACCTTAATGGCAGTAAAATTTATGTATTTTTCGATCTGCATTTTTGTCGGATGAATTATGTGCTGTCAAATCAGTTAGGTGTAATACTGGGAATCTTCATTGCTACTTGTCTGTCTGCGTACAAAATATTTTGATCACTGTTCCAGTATCATTTTGGTTTAAGTCAATTTGTTTTATTGCATCTCTCTTCTTGAGGGAGGACACTAAATATTGACTAGCAACCTAATTTGGATCAAACATGCAGCCAAAATGCCCTCCATCTGGAGGAGAAAGAGAAGAAGGAAAAGGAGATGCGCAACCAAATCATTCTTGAAGCTGAGGAATACAAGCAGGCTTTCTATGAGAAAAGGAAAATGAATGTTGAGACGGGCAAGAACCACAACAGGGAGAGGGAGAAGGTGAGAGAAACCTTGCAGTCACCAATATGCTTTCCTGTAGTGCCTTTTTCTTTTTCTTTTTTCTTTTCTTTTCTTTTCTTTTTTTTTTTTTTTTGAATCTCATGGACCTTCAATTATTTATTTAACTGTGCGTCTGCCATTTTCTCGGCCAGCTGTTTCTGGCGAACCAGGAGAAGTTCCATGCCAATGCAGATAAACAGTACTGGAAGGCAATTGCAGAGCTAATCCCGAATGAGGTGCCAAACATTGAAAAGAGAAGGGGGAAGAAGGAGCAGGACAAGAAACCAGGGGTTGTCGTTGTCCAGGGCCCTAAGCCCGGCAAGCCTACTGATCTCGCGAGGATGCGTCAGGTCCTGGTGAAGCTGAAGCACAACCCCCCACCCCACATGATCCCCCCTCCACCACCTAAGGAGGCTGCCAAAGAAGGTGCCGCCGCAAAAGACAACACCAAAGCAACCGCCACCAAAGACGGTGCAGCATCTCCAGCAGCAGCAGCAGCAGATGGTAAGAAACCAGCATCACCTAAAGAAGCGGCAGCAGCGGCAACAACCAACGGTACAACAACGCCTAAAGGAGAAGAGGCGCCTGCTTCAGCAGCAGCAGCAGCAGCAGCAGCAGGAGACCAGCCAGCTGATGCACCTGAATCCGCTCCCACCGATTAGGTGGTGAGCTTCTCTACTCTCTACACTCATTGGTGTAGCATTAGTAGTACTAGTCGATTGCAGTACTATCTCATGCCACTTGTTTACTCTGAATTAAGCGTCTTTCATCTTTTTTGCACTAAACAGCATCATCAGTCTCTCTTTATCTGGCAGCAGAGATGAGCTTTTCCTCATACTGACCCACCATTGTCCCTTTCTTGCTCATGTAGAAATTGGTTATTCATAGCCTGAAATATTGCTCTGAGGTTTTCTTGTATTTTCTTGTGTTATTTTCTTTCTCCTGATAATATATATTTCCACAGAGAACTTGATAAAGTTGTTTTTCAGATACTTATTTATTGGCTATGACTCATTAGTATGATTGTGTGACTATTGTTTTTCCAATAAGATGCAGACTATTTATAAGTTATTCATTCATCTATATGCATTGTATGCATGTAACCCGAGTGGTAGTTGTCTGCTGCTAAGGTCACTTAGTTTATGTTGTTAGTTGTTATTCCTACACTATGTAGACTAATTGTGGGATGAATTCTAATTCTCCTCGAAGAGAGAAATCCAAGCCCAAGTACTGATGAAAAACAGCAAGCCATGAAAGTAATCCACATAAAGGAATAGACTATAATCTGAATTTCATTTCTGCTTCCAATTTTACGGCACCGATTCTTTCTCAAGCTGGCTCCGTACATATGTATTAATTTCTGTGTGGATTGTGGATGCATCTTGTGTCTCCACTATCTTGAACGGTAATGAAGAAACAAACGAATTTTGTAATATTCCTTGTCAAAAATATTATATTTTTATTTTTCTAAAACATTTATTTTATATTACTAGTAATATTATTATTTGTTATTCTTAGTAATGAGTGTTTCATTATGATTATTATTATTATTGCTATTGTTATGATTATTTTAATTATTATTAGTAGTATTGTTAACTATTATTGTTATTATTATGTATTGGCATTATTGTTGTTAATTATTATTACTAGAGTATTATTATTAGTATTTTAATTATTATTATTATTTTTCTATTATTACGTAGTTAATTATTATTATTATTTATCATCATTGTTATTATTAATATTATTGCCTGAATTATTATTTTCCCTTCTTGATTCTTTTCCCTATATCTATTTATCTAAACCTGAAACCACCAACCTAATAATCTATAACTCAAAATCCAATCCTAATCCAAATCCTATCTTATCAATTTTTTTTTCATAAATCTTAACTAATCCTAATCTAAATATTAACAAAAATCATATCTATTCTAACTTACACAAATTCAAATCTTATTTTCAAAATCATAACCTTAGTTAATTCTATCCTAAACTTCTAAGTCAAGTAGTTTGAACCTAACTGAAATTTTGATATTTTAAAATCTCTAATAATCTATAAAAGCCTAAACTACTTTTTCTACCTCCAAAGAAAAAAGTATGACTCAACTCTGCCAGCTCCTTCTTTCTTTTCTCCTCCAGTGAACCATGAATGAAAAGGAATCTCGAAGTGCAGAAATTGAGAAACATATTAGAGGAGATAACATGCTAGGGGAGATTAAAACCAAGTAAGTAATCTATCTTCTCATAATTTATTTGATATAAATAGATTATTAAACATCTTGTCTACACCATGATCTACATGAATATTTTTATACATCAAAAACCCAACCACAAATCCAATAAATAAATACATGTGAAGATATACCAATCCATATTTTAATTTAAATATTTTTCTAGGATTTTTACAGCAAAGGATTGAAAAAAAAATTAAATTTCTGGCCGCTACTCTCGGCCAGGGTTGGCCTGGCCTAGCCCGGGCCAGGCCAGCTGGGCACAACACAGGGCCTTTGGGCCCTGTTTAAAAAAAACAAAGAAAAAGATAATAAAAAAATTTCTGGATCAGGCCTGGGCTTCTAGAGAGATAAATTAAAAAAAAGAAAAAATAGAGAAAATTATAAATAATAGTCTATAATACTTCTACTTTCTATGATAAAAATTTTAGACTAACACAAACATAAATTAACCAAACTACCCACTTTAAAGCCATTTTACTTAATGATAAATTCATACCTGTTAAGTATTTTAATGGTTTAAAGCCTATTAAAAATCCAACAAAAAAAATTAGAATTTGGTTTAAACTAAACCTACTAAATTCATTAGACCCAGAGGACCATATTCCTAACCCTCAAACTAATTAATCAAGATTAAAACTTCTTAAAACTCCCAAGTAAAACATCCATTTAAAAATCTAACAATTTCTATTGAAATGAACTATGTAGATTTATCGGGATCATGGGATTTCGGTGCTTTGGACTTAAGATCGAATTCAGATGAGTGTTCTTTTTCCCCTCCGTTAAAAAAGATTTTGTAATAAATGATTTTATATTGTAGTGTAATTATGTTACTAAAGTTTACTGAGATGATACTTGTGAGTATTTGCTCTTGTATTATTTACTCATTCACCATTGTCATATATGTGTGTGTGTGTGTTACTTGCTTTATTTCATGTGACCATCTACTTTATTTTACCTGTATGAGTACCTGTATCATCTCATGTGATCGTCTGACTTATTTTACTAGTGTGATTACATGTATTCCTTCATGAGACATTGGTGAGTGCTCATCCTATTTAGTTAGTTCATATGAGTATTTATCAATATCATTACATGTGTGGAGGATATTATTTTTGATTCTAGGCTAGTTGTCGTACACCTTAGACTATGACTTGGATTGATTTAAGATTGGCCTGATTCATATTCACAGACTTATTTGAGGTATTTATCGGACATTATTTAATGATACTTCAGACGATAATTCATTTAGACAATAAAGATGGATTAAGTAAGATGTTACCTTAAGATTGATTTATCTGGATGCTTGGTTTTACATATGGACCTAGAGTTCAACTTGAGATTTACATGAATACCTTACCTTGATTTTAATCTATCACATAATACTGATTTTGGATTATTAGTTGCAAGTATTTTATTTAGATATATTCACTGATAAATTATCTGAGTAATGATATTTATTGATATCGAGGTTGAGTACAGTGACTTTCTAGATTTCATGTAACTTGAGGATGTCCCACTCCTTAATTATTATTTAATTGGGATTGGAACTATTGGTGATGTAACTTAAACTATAATTATATTTAGATCTTGGATTTGACTGGTTCATGATGGTAGTTATACGAGTTGATATCTGAGTGACATTATCAGCAGATTGATTATTCTTATTGATGGTAAAACAGGTGAGAGTGTGGGTAGATATTAATGATTGATTAATTTGGAGATTCTTTATTAAAGGAACGAGATATTGGACTTGGATTTGTTAGTGGACTCGATTGAGTTAGAGTTGACCTTGGGTTGAGGAGTAGACGTAGATTGGTTTGACCTGACCTAGTGGCATGTATATACATAATTGACTAGTTACTTGGATTTCTGGATCTTGTGTTTGAACTTAATGGAAGTGAGAGTGTATGATGGTCTTAATTAAGATTGGATAGTGATGATTGGTTGAATATAGATGAGTATGTATTTTATATTAAGTCTTGGATATATCGATGACTTTGAGAATCTAAGTTGATTAAATATTTTGCCCAGATTATTTTATTCATGCTAGCAGGTCATTACTTATTTTGAATACCATGATTTACCTGAAGAATTGACTGACTATACATGACATTTACATGATAACTATATTGTCCATGTTACCATAATTACTGGAAAAAATATTGTATACGATAACAACACTCTCATGTTTACTTGTTACATGTCTTGTTATATCGGTATCCTGTTCATTGACATTATATATCATGTTATACCGGTATCCTGATTACACATATTGATGTCGTTACCGTGGTTATCATCAAGTTGTCCCAGTAATCTAAGTAACATGTACATTAAATAATCTTGATAAACTAATAACATGACATTAAACAACTTACATTAGGATTGGGAAATTGATGGAGGAGACAACGTTTGTATTTTGGGTGGACCTAGAATATAGGTTGCGCAGCCGAAAGAGGGTTTCACTACAGTGTTCCCGGGTTAGGTGGGTCCTGTTCTTATTCTTATTATACATGTTCCTGACTACTTGCGGGAGGGCCTAGTTCAGCAGCGCAGGAGTGTGAGCCGTGGTCCCGGATATGTACGGGACCCACCTAAGTATGGACAATGTCTCCAACCGATCAGTTTCAATAACTTAGGACCCTGGTTGACACATGTGCTAGGCGTAATATGGAATGCGTCTATTACAGGTGGCAATTGGTATTCGGTGACATAATAAATAATAAGGTAATGTAATTGATTGTCTTTACCTGATACATGTATGTTGGACACCCGATGTTACACCTGACCTGATTGAACATCTGACTCTAGTATTGACTTACTCTATCCGCCTGATATATAGATTGTGATAGACACCTGATTATATACCTGACTGGACATATACTCTACTGTGTGCTATCCACATTATTATTTATTTACAGATTTATGGTTATTTATTGCTGATCAGGTTTTGAGATAGGATCATAGGCACCTTGAGGAGTCAAATTTATCTCTTACTCGATCATCTTTTCTCGATATTTTCTGTCTCTTCTTTATTCCATTGTTTTCATGATTCTATGCATTGAAGTCATGCTTATTCTATTTCCTTTACATATATCATCATGTGTGAATATGTATATGTGACATTGCAGTGATATTGATTTATTATACTGATTATATAGCTTGTTCAGGTTACTTTAACATAAGCGCGTGAAGCTTATTTCTCGCGTACATACGTCACCGACCTTCATCGCGACTCCGTTTTCGCGTATTTTGAGAAGAGGGACGTGACAAATTTGATCTCAGATTTGGGAGTGAAACTGGAAAAAAGAGAGAAAAAATCAAGCCAACAGCAACCTGAGCAACAGAATAAATACAAAAAATCATGCAGATTATTTTTTTTTTAAAAATCAGCCTGCACCTAGCTTTTGCTATAGCATCACAGGTTAGCTTCTATCTGCAGCAGGTCTCCACTAATCATCGAGGAACCATTTCGGTGAAGGTTGTGGCGTTGAGGTGAAGTGAGAGGTAGTGTTTGAGGACGATGAATCCTTGTTCTCCGAATGAAAGTTCTTTCCTCGAAGGCCTTCTCCATTTTTCCGGAGGTCATGGAGAAGGCCTGGGGCAGTCAGCTCTTTCTCATTGAGCCTAATGGGCTTCGAGAGCATCTCTACGACCTGCAGCATGGTCGGTCTCCGTGCAGCCATCGCTTGGGTGCAAAAGAGGGCAACCTTGATGTATGTGAGAACTTGCTCCTCGGGGTACTCTTTGAGCTCTCGATCTACCATCTCTGTTAGTCTTCCCTCTTCATAAAGTTGCCAGGTCTGTAAAATGACAAATTCACAGGATAAGTAGAAATAACAGGAAGAAGTTTATAATTTTGGGAATTATATATCATCTTCTATCTCTTATTTACATATAATAGTCTTCTACATAAAAGATCATTCACATCCTTAATATTTCCTATCTACATGTTGTCCACATCTCTTTCTGAATTCGCAAACTCATTTATACAAAGAGCATTATCAATACCCCTGTGGAGATCCTGCAGCTTCCCTGAAAGAGCTAAATCAAACTGTTGACCATTGAAAGCATTTCAATACACTGCATTAAGGAATCAAACCGTGGCTCCAGAACCTATCCAAGGGATTGTAATGAAAACTACGAAACACATGTTCAGGTGTCTTCTACTGGTGACGGTGACGTTTCCATAATTATGAATTCATGAAGATCATAAAAGAAAAAAGTAAGACTTGATAAATATCTAGGCAAAAACCATCATCTGAAGATGACATGGACTACAGCCATAACAAGTATGGTGCTTGGTAGTATCAAAATGGACATTGCAGCTCTAGCAAACAAAATCTGAGCAAATCAATATTGGCAAGGTACTACTATGGACTCACCCATTCCAAGAGATATTTCTCCATATCCAACCAAGCTGCTTTTGAGCTACTTCTCCCACTAATTACTTCGAGTACAAGAACCCCAAAGCTGTATATGTCTGCCTTCTTTGTTAACTGGCCTTGCACTGCATATTCAGGTGCCAAGTATCCTCTGCATGACATAATAGTAAATCTAAGTACTGGAAAACATCCTACCAAATTAGTGAATGGAAGGAAAGAATAATAATTTCACATAGATTGTCTTTGTTGTGTCTTGGACATGTTCATTATGATGTCTACAAATTTAGATATAGGGACAATAGAAGGTATGTTTACCACCATAATTTGAGTTAAAAAGGATTGGCCTTGTTCAAAGGGTCTGTGATTCTATGTTTTAACCAATCCATTTTAGGAAGTTTGTGCAATAACTATGGGTACTTTCCGACACTTTAGAAGAGAATTTCAGAAGTACAAAAAGTAAAATTTGACCCATTTGTTCTAAAACACGTTGAATAATATGCTATCCACAACGTGCAAGAGTTTGGCACCTAGATGATCTATAGCAACAATAACCCTTTTGAATCAACCCGTGTTCACGAGACATGCGAACATTTGCCCAGCAAAAGAGAAACCTTCTACAGATACAGATAGGACAGAGAGTGGATAACAAATACACCAAGGCGATATTGCAAAATATTTATGTAATATTTTCAAACTTTTAGCCACTACACCAAAACTCCAAGATTGTGATAAGAGCTGAGGGTAATTATTTTATATTAAACACGTCCCACATGTCAAGCGTCTTTTTTATAAATCAAAAGCAAAGCATTTGAGGGACGATTATTTTTTTTAATCCACTGTTAAACAGTGGAACTTGAAACTGAGCTGTGCTAATATCATCTTAAAGTCTCTATCACTTGTACTAAACCTCCAAAGTTGTGGTGAGGGTTGATGATAATTATTTTATATTTTAATATTCTAACAAACAACCTATTTATGACAAAAAAATTCGCAAAGATACATATTATGGTCCAGGGAGAATAAGCGTTTATGTAGCTGGGGCATTCATATGGAATGCTAGGAAGCTGGGTTTTCTCCTGTGGACAGTCCATATTTCTCTTGGTTATAAGCTTATAATTTGTATACTTCAACAGCACAAGTATTAGGTAGTTTAGACTGTGGTATATGAAAAAGTTTTTAAGATAAAGAGGAAGCTTTCTCAGGTGCATAATATTCTCCTAATAATACTGCAGATTCAACAATGTTTTAACAATTACTAACCTCGTTCCAGCTACACGTGTGCTGATGTGGGTGACATTATCAGGAAAAAGTTTGGCCAAACCAAAATCTCCAATTTTTGGAACAAAGTTCTTGTCAAGGAGAATATTGCTAGCTTTTATGTCCCTATGCACAATATGTGGCTCAACTCCTTCATGAAGATAAGCGAGACCCTTGGCAGTACCAGACAAATTGCGGATCTTATGTCCCAATTTAGTTCAGCCGGTCGACTACGAGGACCTACAAGGATAGTGAAATATCAATAAAAAAATATGCCAACAAAATTACCCTACGAATTTTCTGTCTCTATTACATATGATAATATTTTATCATATTTACCTAGCAATGCATGATCAAGGCTATTGTTATCTACAAACTCATAGACCAAAACCCGGTTGCTTTCTTGAACACAACAACCAAGTAGCTCAACGAGGTTTGGATGCTTAACATTCGTGATGACATCAATCTCAGTCAAAAAACTCATAAATCCCTTGTCTTGATTCTGCAGAAAGTACCTTCGCGGCAATTGGTGTTCCGTTCCTAAGAATCCCCTGACATATGTGTATATAAGAATCAGATAATTAGAGAACAATTCATGGCTTAGAAATAATTTAAAGAAAATACTTAATTGTTCTTTTTACATTCTTTCTCAGCTCATGATGTTCTGGGCACGAGTTATAGAACTAGCAACAGGTAATTTATAATAAAAGATGACAGCAATGTAAGGCCTTGGAATCAACTCTTCAGTACTCATTCTATATGCAAGACCCTTGCCTGAAGACCTCCTAAGTAGCTTGAACACTTCTATCGTGAAAACATGTTGTGTATGACACACGTATTAAAACATTAGGCCCTTTTTTGGGATGTTTTTATATTTGTTGTGTGTTGACGTGTCTTGTCGTGGTCTGTGTCCATGCAGCATATCCGCCCTTCAAGCTACTTGAGCACATCTTTACTCTCAATATCTTTTTCTCTTTCCCATCTCTGCACTAGGACTTTTCATACCGTCTCCTCTCACAATAGTGTGCAGTGAGATGAATGGTGGTGGCTCGAATAGGGTGACAGACTGACATGCACAGTGCCAGAACCAACAGTTCCTTATCCTCCTCTATTGTCCCTTTGCCAACTGAAGCAACCCAGCAGTAACCACCAGTGTACTCGGGATGCAACAAGTGAAAGAACTTTTCACTCAGTGGTCAACCATCTCTCACTCTTGAAAGCTTAACTAAGGAACATAATCCTTCCTCAAAAGCACTAGCTAAATAATTAACTCTGAGTACAGTGAAGCTATTACATATTAGACACCTTCCAAGAGCCACATGTGGGACTACTCAATTCGACGTCATGATACCACCTGAAACAACTATCATACTGCCACATGTCCTTCTCTTCCTCCTGAGATGCAATAACTGCCAAACTGTGTTGTTTTGCTTGTTCTTTCATTTTCAGATCAGATATTTCATTTGATATTAAATATTTTTGATAGACATCCACCTAGGTCATTGGCTCTAAAGTATTTTCTTTACCACTCCCTTTGTTTGGCAGCTTTTAAACTTTGCTTGGAACCTCCATAGTAGCCTACCCCAAGAGCAGCTTCAAGTTCCAACAAAGAGCTTGTTCTTAAACTCTATTGGCTAGGTGGAGAGGAAACAGCCCCCTCTTCTCCATCAGTCTAAAATACCGAGGATTAGAATCGTGTAGATGTACTCTTTTCACTATAACAATAAAGATGAAGTCATCACATGGTTACTTAGTAAGAAAGAAAATGACCTTTCCTGCAAGACCCACTTTGGTATATAATTACTTATAAAGGTATTCATTGCAAGGTGGAAATACTTGTTCTAGGTACTTGAAAATCACTGATGCTTGCAGTGTATACGTGCATGTATGGTTATACAAAGAACAATATGAAACAATGACTCCTCTAATAGCACAAATCAGATAAAAGATCATTCATCCAGTAGCAAAGCAGAAGCAATGGTGATTCTTACAATTATCATAAAGGAAATACTAAATTAGTTAAAATAGAATACCTTGTAGACTGTTCCAAAACCGCCACGACCTATCCTATTGCTCGGGTGAAATTGTCTGTTGCTGAGCGCAGCTCACTGTAAGAGAAAAGCCTTATATTCTTGGCGTGTGAGAAAGCTGGCCAGAGAGAAGCAAAATGGAAGTCAGAACTAATACATGGTTGTGTTACATTACTTGTTTTATTCCAACATGTTTGCGTTAATAAAATGAACTTGACAACTTTTAGGTCCAACCCAAAACATATTAGCGCAGGTTCTATATGCATGTAATTTCTTTCAAGAAAGACTATATCAATATCCTGAAATCTGTAAAATGTATACAGTAAGTGACTGTCAAACACTGTGCACTGAAGATGAGGACCCATTAATTTTTACCTCATTACAATAGCTTTTGAGTGTCTGTATCTACATCTCATAACAGGGTTAAATGATCTAAAGTGATTTGAAGGTAAGCCAAAAGTTACAGGAAGTTCCTGTGATATCTCTTGATGTTAACTCAGTTGCAATTTAACTTGACCCAAGACAAATATTTTTTAGGTGTAAGCCAGCTTCCAGTGAGGGGGTAATCTTCATTGTAAATTTTTGATATTCTTCACATGTGTAAGGCGGTTGTAAAATGGAATTAGAACCATTAGTTTGGATGACTTTGGAATTTACAGTCAATGAGTTTGGATGACTTTGGAATGTCCAGTCAATGGCTCCAACCATTTGGAATGTCCAGTCAATGGCTCCAACCATTAGTGCCATCCCGCACGAACAATACCATGCATTGAAATAGGGTGGCCAGGATCTTCTTCCATACTTGTCAGAAACATTTATGCAACAGAAAGAAACTAGGTGTGTATAAAGCAATAACTGAGGGAAAATGGATGGCAGAGGCATAATATTTTCCCAAACAAAAAAAGAACTCCAATGAGGAACCACATGGCAAAGATCAAATATCAAAAGCATAGCATTTTTGAGAGGCAACTACAAGCAAACGTATTCTATGTCAAATGAAAGCAGATTGATATCATGGATTGACTGAGCATATTAATCAAACCATTGGACAAAGGAACTATGAGTTATTAAAGGATTCTAGGTGAATTATTAAAGGATTCTAGGAAAACATAATGTATAGAAATTGTAGGTCCTACTCTCATAATCAAAACAAACGAGTTAGGTCAGGAAATTAAGGATCCAATTCAATGCTTCTAAATCTAACTCATACTCTCATGTCGAACTTCAGTAGGCAGAAAAGGTAACAACTGAATTTCAATGAAAAAAAATCCTTACCACTCAGTTTCTTGTTGATGCTTTTTCCTTGCACCAAAGCAGCACCAACTCATGTCTAGTTGCGTTCTAAAAATGTCGCCTTATATAATATGGATGCCAGTCTGTGCACATATAAAGAATTCGATCTTTTAATCAATCCTGATACTATGAACATAAGTTAGAAAGTACTAGGGAACGTTCTTCATTTCTATGAAAAATCTTTAAATATATGTAACTATTATCTTCATCGATAGGTTAAATGTTGTTGAGTTTTTGCGGGAAAGAGAGAATAAAAATTTTTGGAGGAAAAAATGATAGGAACCCTCATCATGTTATCTCGAATCCCATGATTATAGTAGAAGATTGCATATCAGAATAACAAAGCTTGGAAATACTGAATACTTTAACCCATTTTGATAACTTTTTAACACGAAAATGATTACTGTATGAAGATTCGAGCTGTTTGATATCACAAAATAGACAATAGCATTTTTTTTTCTTGAAAGGTACTACAATTGATGTAATTATTCTATCAAGACTCCAACTCTAATACCCAAAATCATATAAAACACTCCCATAAAAAAAATTATACTCAAATATTTGAAACGTACCAGAATAAAAATTTCTTTGGCATTCAATGGATCCTGACAAGGATAAACAGCACATATAACGATTCCTTAGAAGGATTAAGATATTACAAAGCTCTCCTACAATCCAAAAGATCTCAAGATGACAAGATAATCAAAAGTATAAGGCCCAATTCATAATAAGCTAACACCACAAACAAATTTTACTTATTCCTAGATAATTTGATAAGAATTAATTTAAAAAGCGCATGTAGAGCAGGAAACATCGATCATTGACAAAAGTATGGGCACCGAATGAACAATTGGAGAAATATTTTCCATTCAATGAATTGTGCTAAAGCCAATTTAAAGGCATCTTATTCCATTTGTTTCAATTATTACATAGTTCTGAATGGGCAGAGACAAAATGAGAGCTTACAATGGCTTCCACATTAAAGAAATTTGCAGTAATTATTTTTGGGCTAGTATTGAGTAGTGATACAATTATTAAACCGCTGTGCAGGGCCAAAGGAAAATTGAGAGCATGGACAAGTAGGTTAGAGCTCAAAAGAAGAACTCAAAGTGAACAAAATGTTGCAACTATAATTTAAAGGCAAACTTCAATTTATGTGCAGCATAGCATGAGATAATTTCTCGTAAAGAGTGTAATCATGTTATCTATGTCATTTACCAATCACCATATGAAGGACAAACGGAACATCCCAAGGAGACTTTTAACAATTGTAGAACTTCTTAGTAGGATAACTATCCAACAATCATCATAATTTAATTCATATACCTTTCAAGAAGACATCAACAAGAAATAGGTTGCTTAAAAAAAGCATTCAAAATAATGCATGTCTGTGAGATAACTTGGGGAGCTAGGTCACAAAACGTGGTATCATAGTTTAATTAGAGTGAAGGACCCAGACAAGCAATGACAACAAACTAAGGCAGCTCATATAACATGTGGTGTAACATGTGGTGTATGTACAATGCATATAACTGTCCGTAAAAGACCCGAAGAAGCTCGTAATGTTAACAGATGATCAAAACATTTGAAAGCAAAATAATAATAATAATAAATAATAATAATAATCATCATCATCATTGTAACCCCCTGCTCCCCGGTGTACGTATCACCGTATCAGTACGCGATACGACGTATAAAGTTGATTTGACCTCTCTGGTAATCCGATTGAGCAGATTTCAGTTTTAAAAATCATTTTCTAATATTTTAGAATTTTTAGGATTTTCTGAAATTTTTCTGGATCATTTTGGAAAATCTCCGTAGTCGGTGTCAACCGATACCGATAATCGGCTCTACGATTTTTCTTTCACAAACGGAGTCGAATTTTGAGAATCCGCTTTCACCATGCATCTTAGAATCGTGTTTTCTACGTTAGGGTATTTTTGGAAATTTTTCTGAATTTATCGAAAATCCGGCCAAACCGGTACCGCCCGGTGCCGGCGACAACTTCCAAGATTTTTAATTTGCAAACCAGCTAGACTTTCTTTAAACCGTTTTCATATTACGTCTCAGTGTAATATTCTCTATTTTCTGTAATTTTTGGGTACCGTTCGGAACTAGTCGAATTTTGGGCCAATTAAATAATATTATTTTAATAATTAAAACCCTTTTCTTTTCCTTTCTTTTCTTTTCTTCCTTCTTCTCCAAGCTTCCTCTCCCACCGCCTCTTTCAATCAAACCCAACCGCCATTCCCACCGCCTCTTCTCTCTCCCCCTAATTTAAAAATCTCCCTCTCTCTCTCATTCACACAATTTCTCTCTCTCCAAGTTCTCTCTCTCCTCTCTCTCTCTCTCTCTCTTCTCTTTCCTCTTTTTCCCCCCCAATTCTCTCTCTCGCTCTCTCTCTGTACAAACCCAAGCAAGGGGGGAGCCCGACCCTTGCCTGCACCGCCGGCCAGGCCGCGCAGGCACCGTCGCCGGCCAGACCTGGCCGCCGCCTCTACCTCCTCTCTATATCTCTCTTTATCTCTCTCCCTATCTCTCTCTCTATCTCTCTCCCTCCCCCTTCTGTGGCAGCACCGCCGGCGGCTAGGCCCGCCGCCGGCGGGTCGTACTGGCCGCCAGCCAGCTGGGCTGGCCGGTCGGCCCGCGTTGGGGCAGCAGCAGCAAGAAGCTACTGCTGCTGCTATGGGATTCCCTTATTGGGTTTGGGTAGAACCCAAACCCAATAAGCTTATTGGGTCCATACTAAACCCAATAAACCCCAATCCAACCCGTTAACCCGTGACCCAATAACTTAAGTTAAACGGGTTTGGGTTGTGGATCTGGACCCGACCCTTTATGAGCCAAACCCGCATCCAAACCCATTACATGTAATTTTACTGAAAACCCCCTTGTACAATTCAGTATTTGCATTTATTATTTTATTTACATATTTAACCCTATTTGTTATGATTTAGTATTCGGGCGATATCGGGAGCATCCGGACTCCGATTGGGACGATTCTGGATTCGTTGCGATCGTGGAAAGAGAGCTACCTTCCCATGACTAGTTTGTGAGTGTTTTTTCTTTTGAAATTATATTTATTTCTGTTTAATATCATGAGTGATTACTTTAGTTATGCACTTGACATTATGGGTTAAGCACTATAAACGTTCTGTTTTATAATAAGAACTGTATCATAGGATAGTAAATATAAACAAGAAACGAATACGGATAAAGTACCACGAGACACTGTCACTACATGGATCACTGGTATGGTTCTACAATACTGTGACAGGTACACTGATACGCGTCTGGGTACACCACTCATACACGCGTACTCTATGATATGAACTCGTGTCACTATTCCCCTGTTACCCTTACCGACCCCTAATACACGGAACACCGTATTTCATATACATAGCAGTTATCCTGGATATCATTATTTCATGTAGGTGTCAGGTAGTTTCATGTACACGTCTCACCATGACGTAGATACTGAGATTCACGACACGATGACATGGATACTGTAGGTCATGGACACGGTATGACATTATACACTGACCACTGTTATTACATGTGCTATCACATAGATTGCTACACATATATGTTCCACTGGTACACGGATATACCCATGCACAGACTACCGTCATGTCATATAGTGTGATTATCGTTACATGGCTTCTCGACATATCACTGTTACACATGCATGTATGGTTTCTTTATTCTTGTCATATGGATTCCCGTTCATACTACATGTATTATTGTTCCATGGTACCGTAGTCATGTTATATGATTGTTTCCTGTTACTGATATGGATATTCCCGATACTGGACATGAGAGCTGTTGATATGCGATATGTGGAATCCCACATCTATTGTTCCCGTTATATTGTTCCCGTTTCCCGTTATATTGTTCCTGTTATATTGTTCCCGTTTCTCGTTATATTGTTCTATGTTATCAACAGAGCTCTGGTCCAGTTATCATATTATTACCCGTATCATGTACAGTAGTTGTTCTTGTTACATTGTATACTTGACATATCAGATCATAAAGTTAACTGGGGTATGGGGAGACTTGACGGTTGATTAGATCTTATCGGGTGATGTACTGGATCCATATTGTTCTCCCACTGCAGGGGACGGTAGTGCTACCTACCAATTGCTCCATGAGCTCTTGTTACTTGATTATTGTTCCCCTCTTAGCGGAGGGCCCTGGTCTTAGCAGCCAGGGTTTGATAAACGCCGTGATCCCGGGTATGCACGGGATACACTTACCCGATAAGAACTCCTCGACCATGGGTTTCCAATTAACATAATAAAACAGTATACACAATAGTGACGTCGGGAACACTTGTTATTTGATCACTCTCTCGTTTGGATAATGGTACCCGTAGGCCATGTCCGGATGAGTTCGACTAGAGTGCGGGCTCCAGTATGAACTGCCAGTGGTATGGGACACTGGAAGAGATTGATTAAAATACCAGGTGGTCCTGATTGCTACTATTGTATAAATAACATGACTTGCCTGATACATGTATACGATTGTTTAGTTGTACTTGTCACTGTTCCTGATACTTGATTCGCTATCATGTTATATGTAACTCATTGTTACTTTACCTGGTACATGTTATACTTTCTGTGGTGGCATCCTACTCATGTACATGTTGCATTGCATATATTCTATTTCCTGTATTTCTTGCAGATATGCACGACACCGTATTATGGGTATATTGCATATGCACATCTGCATGTTCACTTCTATCACGTCACCACTAGCATGTTCATTTCTAGTATGTCACCACTAGACAACAGTAATTATCATATAAACTGGATACGACTATAGACATGACTCGATGATAACCGGCTAGGTAGTGATGGTATTAAAAGATAACATGTCTATATATTTCTACTGCTTCTTAAATACTTATTATATAGTATCACTATTACAACATCATGTATTATATATTAGTATCGTGCTTGTATTACTATATATTATATATTACTGCCTCCTTCATTTTACCACTCACTAGGTCGCTTTCCTGACGACCCTGGGTTTGCGTGCCCAGGTTGGAGATCCGAGTTACCGTATTATCAGATAGTGTCATGGTTCATATAGGAGACTCATCATCGAGTTCATTCATAGGTATCTTTATATTTGTTTCTGTTAGCTCATTTATCCCTATTTTCCTATCTGTTATGATCGCTAATCTCTTCCTGCAGGTATTCTTGTACTTATTAAATGCTGGAACTCATGTATATATGAGGCTATGTACTGTACTGAGGCTTAACGTACGCGTGGGCGTGTTTTCACCTCGCGTATGTACGTCGCCATAACGTCCCCGTACCTGCGGGATAGGGGCGTTACAATCATCATCATCATCATCTACCAGAAAGTCAGTAGTACTGCAATCAAGTGGATAAAGTGACAATGGGGCTGTATATAAGTGCCAGAAGAAGGGCAAACAATCTCGGTTTGCCACTTTCACTCTTGGGAAACTGGACGATTAGTAATTTGAGCATCACTTCAGCAGAAAGGAACAATAAGTGTGACACCTATGACGGACAGGCATTGAAACTAACTAACCTCCATGATATCCCAAGTCATCTCATAATACTCAGATTTAACATAAGAATGGAAATTGTGTCCTGAATCTCGCTCTTCCAACACTCCTAAAAATAAGGGGGGGGCAAACCATCATTAGATTGTTAATCAGGAAAACTGTACATCCACAGTAACACCTATAACTCTATCTCAATTACAGGCAAAAGAGAGGTTGGTCCATTCATTCTCCTTGACTTATCAAAGAATATATGTGCAACCTAATGGAAAGGAACCAAAAATCACAAATGGATTGACCCATCACAAATGATTGACCATCTAAGAATAACATGTGCAGATAGCCAAAAGCTGATAACAAAGAAAACAATGTATGTATGGACTATGGATTCTATGGATGACAAAATGGTGGGAATAATTGTTATTCAGCCAATTTGAGTTAAACTGGAGTTGATTACTTTACGACCATTACCCTTGAGTGAATATGGCTCCTCATCTCAAATTATAAGTAACAGGAACACATGATACTGCTCGTCCATTTTGGGGTGTCACCCTAGAAATGTGAGGCGAGCACCTAGACGAGAGGTAAGCTATAGAACACAGATGAAATAAGAATTCAAAACTGACCCTAATCAACTTTCAGAAAATAAGAAATTCACCAGCATAGATATCTTCAACTTCCAATTAATTTATATTTCCTCTCCACATAACATTCTGATGGATCCCAAAACAGTTAGGATTAGATTCAATTCCTATACTCGACCAAACAAACTAAAGCACCCGACGTTAACTGATACCTGAATATTAATCTAACAAAAAGATCCTTCTAAAACCTAGAACCATTAAAGACAGACATCAAAAGCTACAAGGTTGTCACTGAGTTAAACTATACAAACAAAGTGATTGCTGGATTGAGGTAAGCCAGAACAAGAACAAAGCAAGATGTGCCTTTTAAGTTTTAACTTGAAATTGTCAACAATATGAGCTATTGCTTCGTAATTATCAGTATAAATCAAAAAACCTAGTAACATTAAATTCTAACACAAATTTTGCAAA